>QMIH01000094.1:106589-143991 GCA_003987875.1 Clarias batrachus
GCGTGTGTGTGTGTGTGTGTGTGTGTTGCATGGCCATATACTGTTTATATAGTATATATGTGTGTGTGTGTGTGTGTGTGTGTGTGTGTGTGTGTGTGTGTGTGCGTGTGTGCGTGTGTGTGTTGCATGGTCATATGTACTGTTTATACTGTTTGGGCATATACTGTTTATATATATATATATATATTGTGTGTGTGTGTGTGTGTGTGTTTGTGTGTGTGTGTGTGTGTGTGTGTGTGTTTGCGTTTTGCATCATATTTGTGTGAGCATACAGTACATGGGTGTGTGTGCGTGTGAACATGCATGGGTGTGTGTATGTCTGCACATTCATGGGCATATGTGTGCATATATATATGTGTGTGTGTGTGTGTGTCTGTGTGTGTGTCTGTGTGTGCACATGCATGGGCATATATATATATAGTGCATTCATGGTCATTCATGTGTGTGTGTGTGTGTGTGTGTGTGTGTGTGTGTGTGTGTGTGTGTGTGTGTGTGTGTCTATACGCGTGGGCATGTATGTGTGTACAGTATATGTACATGCATGTGTTACTTTCACCAATTATTCACACACACACACACACACATACACACACACACACACACAGCTCATTTTCTCAATATGTCTGTATGAGTATCAGTACGAGTATCAGTTAGTCATGTTGACTGAAATATGACGTGGTGTATTTTTCATTCCCAGGTGAACATGAAAGAAGCAGAGTTCATGCTCATGGGCAGCGATTCATACGCGGCTCGGTTCGGAGAGACCATGGCTGACCTCGGGGACATCGACGATGACGGCTATCCAGGTAACACGTTTAAGCATGTATATGTCACAGTATTTTTGTGACAGCGACTGTGTAACCGCTTAGAAAAGCATCCTTATGATAAGATCTACATTGAAATGATAAAACTATGACAAATGATTTTGTATAAAAACTAGCTGTTGATGGATAATAGCCAGAGTTTAGCTTTTTTTTAGCTAACAAGTGGTTTTCCTATGGCCACACAGTAGTTCAGTACTAATCCTGTGAGTCTTTGTTACACTGTGTGTGTGGAAATGCTCTTACAATCACTATTAAACACAGCTCCGATTTGTTGTTTCTATGTAGTGGACAGTTCAGCACTTTCAGACTAGTTCCAGTCATTTCATATCTGCTATTCTTTATCGATTGCCATATTTTCACCTTAATAAAAATGGCAACTTTTTATTCGACCAGGTAGTGTAATGGGAGGATTGTAATAAACAACAACATAAACATTATATTAATAATAACAAATAAATAAATAAATAAATAAATACACAAAATCCATTACAACAAATAAACAAATAAATATATTAATTATAACAAACAAACAAACAAATAAATACATACATAAATACAATTAATTATAACAAATAAACAAACAAATATATTAATTATAACAAATAAATATATAAAATTCATTATAACAAATAAATAAATAAAATGTATTATAACAAATACCAGTAAATTGTGCTTCTATAGTATCTATTGCATGCACAATGTCTTAATAATACATAGCATTTCTATACCATATCTATTGTATATCCTAAAACAAAATTGTATTGAAGTAGAGTACCAAAAGTTTGTACACAGCAGTCATATGAATGTTAACTGTCAGCATAAGTCACAAAGGGTAAACAGTGGGTGTGTCCAAACTTTATATAGTGTACAGCTCAGTTTGAACCTAAACAGTGTATTAATGGTAAGAGCTGCACTTAATTGTTATGAAAGTACTGATGTAGAAACGTTTGTCAGCCTCAAAAGTAAAAGCATACCAGCTTTTTTGAAAACCTGCCTCTTTTTCAGAAATGTTGAACTCTTTCCACACATGTGTTTATTTTATCTACCATCAAGTATAAGTGAGATGTTCATTGATTTGTGTATACAGTACATTAGGATGTGATTAGCGATTTGACCCTGTATTGTCACCTAACAGTGCGTCCTCTTTCTGAGAAGCATCACATTGATCTTTATCTATAAACCTAAAGCTAATGTGGTATGACTGCGTAGCCGCAGATAACGCACCAACACGAAAACTGACTCATACGTCTTTATTTTAGTCACGTTTCTCTTTGCACTACTACCACTCATTTAACATGCTCTCATTTCATTCTTTTTTACTTCTCTTTTTCTGGTTAATGTTTGAAGAAGTCCTGCACAGTTTTAAGTCAAATTGCGTTTTTTTCCTGCTGCTCTTTAATATGCAATTTTTTTTTACTTCCTGTATGCTGATACTGATCTTTTTTTTTTTTTTGCAACACTTCAGCTCGGTGTAACTCTCAATTATTTATATATGAAGAACTGAAGCTTCCTATTCATGAATATAATAAATGTGGTTTGTGGCCTTCTGTTGTTCAGAATGAAAACCACAACCATGGTCTGGATTATAACCATACCATATCATTCATTAAGTGCTGTTTTATTATTATTATTACATTACAGTAGGGCTGCAACTAACGATTGTTTTGATAACCGATTAGTTGGGCGATTAATTTTTTCTATTAATCGATTAATCAGATAAAAACTAAATGCTTCTTTAATTTGATGTTTTGCTTATAACTATATAAAACCATAAATCAGGGTATTAGCTATGTATAAAACTAAACTTAAAAAAATGCAAAGCCACATATAGAGTCTAATGATCTTTAATTTTGACATTTTAAACCTTAAATTAAAGTTTGTTTTTGAACAGTAAAACTCCTCTAAACATCCAAAATATAAATAAATAAATAAAAAAGCAAAACAATCGTTGTACTCTTATTATATTGGATGGCATCTGTTATAGTAGCTGCTTGTTGAGGAGTGCATGGGGGATTTCTTTCTTTTTTTTTTAATGAACTCACTTATGCTGACTTGTCTCTTTCTAAAAAATAAAAATAAAGAAATAAATAACATTTGAGTACGCAAAATACAGCATTTTAACAATAATTGCAAATATTGCCAGTTGAAAGAGAAGGAACAGCCAATCAGAAGCCGTGTGTGGAAGTCTGTGATTGGCTGGTTTTGTGGCAGTTTTGTAACGCTGGACAAAGTTGAGCGAGCGTACACGCAGAGTCGAAGTCACGTGAAGGCAGAGTCGAGGGGAAACATTGCACGCGCAGAATCGAGCTGTTGAGCGTGCAGACACTGCACGCGCATAGAGTGCTTTGTCTGCTCTCAAAATGCCGAACCGCGCGCTCAGAATTGTGGCAGGAATAGGCGCGCGCTTTTCCCTGCAGACGCTTCTGTAACCTCCATTGCGCGAGCGGCTGTGTATCTTTGTGTAGTTGTGCATCTTGTGGTCGCGCTCCTCAGTAACGTGAGCAGTCCAACTAATCGATAACGGCATTCGTTGACAACGAATGTCATTATCGATGATTATCGATTTTATCGATTCGTTGTTGCAGCCCTACATTACATGCACGGAAATAATTATACATCCTGGCGGTGTTCAAAAATCAAACCGGGACTTTTGATTATGCCGAATCACAGATCACAACCATGAGAGTAAGAACATTTATTTCTCTGTATAATCCGCTGCTACACTAATGCACTTATCCCTGTGTTTCACATGTGCTTGGATACTGTCAACGTAGAAAGTTTAGAAAGATTTCCTCCTTCATGTATAAAACCCTGGCCTCCCAGGAACTCCTTTAACTCCGTTCGTGGGAACGACTGCAGTAGGCTCGGAATCACCTCAGCCATGATCATTATACAGTACGGCCATTCAAATGTTTCACTGCGGAGTCTCATCACCGTACTGTGTCTAAAGTCTTCTAATAATGTCAATCCATGTTAGTCAGTCAATTTTATCACAAGAACGCCCCTTGTATATACATTTAAGAATATTAGCAATAATACAATTAAACAGTCTCGTTGCAATGCATGACCAGTCTCCCTAGCATCCCTTAGTTCTTCTCAGGTTTTAAGAAACTTGCAATGAACTTTCTCAGAAAATAGTCAATGGTGTGAAACAGTATCATTGTAAACTCAGGCACTTCAGTCACAAATCTTCCACAAGTGTACTTAAACACAGAATAGAAGTAGAATGACGGACACACGCAAGCCCTTGAGAGTTGACCCTCTTATCCTTTTCAAAGTCTGATTTTTAGTAAGTCTAATAAAACTAGATTGTCTCGAGCAGTATCAGTCTGGAGTTATCATGTCAACATTTCCAGGAAAGCTCTTGAAGATAAATAACTCTGTAACCCGGGAGCGGCCTCTGCTGTGGTTAGGCATGTTGTTAACAGCTGTTGGATATGCGTTATGTTTCAGACGTGGCCATCGGAGCACCACAGGAGGAAGAGCTGCGTGGAGCTGTTTATATCTACAATGGCAGAATGAGCGGTATAACGTCCAGGTTCTCACAAGTACGTCCACGCTGCTGCTCACACTCATATACTGTAGTACATCAGGAAGGGAAACATTGAGGGAGGTTTTGTCTTCTGCTTTTGTCCCGCTGTCACATGCCAGCCAATGCCCAGATCTTTTTCAACCCTGTGACTCTCTTACTGCTTAATCTCAGATCTTTTTGCTTGACTATAAGAGTTCAACAATAAGGAGGGAATAAATATATTAATATGAACTGATTTTTTTTTTTTTTAAGTATGTTGGTTTTTAAGTAAAATCGGTGTGGCATAAGAGAAGTTAAACACTCCCAGACACATGTTGGGGGAAAAAACCTATTTGGTATAGTGACGATGTGGCACATGTGATTATTTCCCCATAAAAGCACATTCTGAAATGTAGTGTTTAGTCCTTTGAAAAGCTGATGAAATTAAATGATTTTTACTATCCGGGCATTCAGATGTTTAGGATGTCTTCTTCAATCTTATATCTGCTTAATAACACATTGTGCTCAAGTAGTTATGCAGCAAGTGACTAGGTGGAAGATTAACAATTTAATAGGATTAATAATCCTGAAACAAAAGTTAGATTAAATTATAAGATTAAAATAGAAAGTAGAGCATTTAGCCTCAGAGTGGCTCATTATGTGTGTGTATGTGTGTGTGTGTGTGTGTGTTCATTCTGACCGATAGAGGATAACAGGCTCAGCTCTCGGCCACAGCCTCAGCATGTTCGGACAGTCCATCTCTGGAGGCATCGACGTGGATGGAAACGGCTACCCCGGTAACACATTTGCTCCATTACTGCGCACCGTTTCATTCTTTCGAAAGGGAAGTGACAGATCTGGTACACGCGATGCAAATAATGAGTTCAGCCAGAGAGAATGTAGTGATTTCAGTACCTCATATACTGTACATACAGACAAGCCCTGAGTTGTACGATAGTTCCACTTGTGATCTTTTGACTTTACCCAGAATTTTGAACCTTTCTCAGGTTAGTGATCTACATTATGGTACAATTCTCTGAGCATATTCAGCCTGGGCTAAGTAATGAAATACATTATTGACTTGGATTTATTGTATATACTGTACATACTGTATATATTACATCAATTAAACTTCTTATAGCCATTATTTAATCAAGGATATATATATATATATATATATATAAAAGTTTTTTTTTTTAAATAATTGATCATAGAATGATGTATTATGTTACCACATTGCCTACTGTAGCTTTAGAGCACGTTTTCAGTGCTGTGTGTAACTGAGAAGCAGATGCAGGATTTCCTGTTACTGTTACAAAGTGGCCTGAGAAAAAAAAAAAAACCCTTCATGCCTTTCATCAGACAGTTTCACTACCACCTCTTTACTACCATCTCTTCATAACAAATAACATCGTCTCTTGTATAGTTTTATATAGTTGACAGTTTCTTTACATTTCCAGTATTTGTGATTTCGTAATAAATGATTTCCATCTTCTCACCTGACAGACGTGGCCGTGGGAGCTTTCCTGTCCGACGCCGCAGTGGTGATCCGGTATGAGCATTTCTGACATAATTAAACATCAACTCTGATACGTTTTAAACCATTCTCCATTTATACTATTAATGCATGTCGTTCACCTTCAGCTTACCAAGTTGACCAGTTTATTTAAGCACTAAATTCCAGTAAATTCCAGTTTAAGCAAATAATAACCACAGGGACATTCCTAACTCCGAGTGTGACCTTGTGTTAGTGCCGTCCCCTCCTGCGATCCGTCAGTAAACACCCTCTGATGGGAACGATTTTGATGTGTGTGTCCTCTAGGACTCGTCCGGTGGTGACGGTGGAGGCGTCGTTGTTTCTGCCGGTTGGCGTGAATCGATCGGTGGCTACTTGTGTTGAAAACGGTCTTCCTGCTGTGTGTGTGGAGGTCAACGTGTGTTTCAAGGTCCAGGGAAAAGCCATACCTGGACTTATAGGTGAGCCCTGCTTCCTGATCTCATTTAAACTGGAAAAGAAAACCCTTATTTAAACGCCTTATTCAGTTTCACTCTCATCATCATCTATACCGCTTAATCCTGTATTCAGGGTCACGGGGGGCCTGGAGCCTATCCCAGGAGACATAGGGCACATGGCAGGATACACCCTGGACAGGGTGCCAATCCATCGCAGGGCACAGACATACACACACACACACACATACACTCACTCATTCACACACTACGGGCAATTTGGGAACGCCAATTAGCCTAACCTACATGTCTTTGGACTGTGGGAGGAAACTGGAGTACCCGGAGGAAACCCACCAAGCACGGGGAGAACATGCAAACTCCATGCACACAGAGACAGGAATCGAGCCTGGCCGGGGATCGAACCCGGACCCTGGCGGTGCAACCCCCTTATTTAGTTTCATTTGAATTTTAAAAATACATACAAAAATTAAAAATTATTTATTTTATGCTTCATCGTTTTTTTTCCCATTATGGTCTTATGGTGAGTTTATTATAGTTACATACAACACTGTAAGGGTAATGCATTGCCTAAAATTAGCTCCGCCCACTTTAACCGTTAACTCAAAAAAAAAAGAAAAGAAAAAAAAAGTATGATGCATATTTGCACATTTTTTTTTATTATTTAAACCGTATTTGTGTTTTTTAAAGATAATTTAATTTTATTTATACAATTTTTGCTATAAAAAATTACCCTAGATTTGTGTAGAACCATATCCAGTAGTATATGGTAACTTTACAGAGCTTGACTTGCAGTATAAAGCTTAGGTTTATTCTTCACATATACATTACTGTGGTCAGAATGCAGAGTCAGCCATTGTACAGCATCTCTGAAGCCTTCTGACAAGTAACTCAGAGATTTAACACACAGAGCCTACACCCATAAAGTGGCCAAAATTAAATAAATTCCAAGTGGAAAAAAAAAAAACAACTTTTTAATTATTATTACTTTTACCCTGGAGCATCGGTCACACTTCTGCTTCTGTGAATAGTCATAGTTAAAACCAGAAATTAATCAGGATCTGATTTAGAAAAAAAAGAGAACTAGAACATGTAAAAATATATATATAGAATAAAAAAAAAACTGAGGAGCATTCAAGAGAAAGATTTGTTAAATGTTATAATTTTTTATATGAATTAAGTACATGATGAAGTTTCTCACAGTGTGAGAAAGTCCCAGCCTCTATTTAGTTACTTATCAGGGGTTTGCTGAGAGAACTGACGGTTAGACAAACTCAGGCCACAACTCTTTATCTCTCCTCCACATCTCGCACCCAGCCATGACCGTCACAAGTGTGTGTGTGTGTGTGTGCAAGTGTGCGTATAATATCAAGGCCTGTCCTTGCTGCTGGTGTGTTGTGTGGGTAAGGAAAGGACAACATGGCCAATCACACGCTTGTCTTACAGGGACCGGGTCTGGGTGTGGAAACTAGGTCAAATGTCAAGATATGTGGGAAGTAGTGACTATAGGTTTTACTTCCACTCTCTGTGTCCTTGTGTGACCTTCGTTATCACATGGGTTGGTCCAAAGCTTACTGTATCAGCTGAAAGTTCGTTAGATGACCGTTAGATGACATGACAGACTTTTGTGGGCGGGGCGGGGGGGGGCGGAGTTTTCCATCAAGCACTTATAATGGATTTTATTTCCTTTTCAAAACCAAACGAAATGACTGACATTAATGATGATAGAAAAATGCGAGAAAATAATCCACCATTTACAGTAATACATGTAGATCAATCGGTATTGCCTCTGTTTACACTCACGAATCTAAAGAAAACAGTGTGAATCAACAAGAAAATTAATTTACCACACTTCCAAAACATACAAACTGTTAAAAAAAAATTGTTCTTAGGGAAAAAAAGACGAGTCAGTCTTCTACACAAAACAGATTATTTACAATTATTTCCCATCCTTTATTGCTTCCCCTTTGTATTTGAAAAACCTTTAAACTTTTTTTTTTTTTTAATTTCTCACCACTTTTCTGCTCAGAGCTGAAGTACAACCTGAGTGCAGATGTCAAGCACAAGGAAGCCTTCCCATTCCGCTTCTACTTCCACTCCAACGGCACGTCCAACGTCACGGCGGGACGCGTCAGGGCCAAACACGGAGAGACGACCTGCAACAAGCATCTAGCCTACATGAGGGTAAGAGGGCGCCACATCTGAGCTTGTTAACAACATGGTTTGTTCTTCCCCAAAGCACATCATTCCTCGTCAGTCACAGCAGCTTTACTTGTTCATAGTTACATGTAAAGCTGTGGAGTTTTTAGGAAACGTCTTAGTTCCCGAGTAGAAATAATGTGTCCCCAACTTTTTCTGAAAAGTTAGTAACGATAGTTTAACTTGCTTGTGTGAAACCACATCACACTCTCCTCCACCCTGATAAAGCACTGACACTGGAGACACTTTTTCATGCACGCTAAATAAACGATTGCACACATTTATCTTTAGACGTTTATTTAATAACAAGTGCACACATTACAATTCATTTTTTCATTATTGGGTGTAGGTCGTCTGACATACGAATCCCTGTGTTCACTCTTTAGGAACCTTTTTCTCCAGCTTGTTTCTAGGCTCATGTGTTTCTAGGAACTTTCTTAAAGCAATACGTTTCCAGGGACCGATACGTCTAGGCCCCTGTGTTTCCATATACCCTTTTTAGGGCCTTATGTTTTCCAGTGGCCTTTTTATGACCTTTACTTTTTTCAGGTCCTATGCATTTGTTAAGGGGCCTATGCTTCCAGAGCCATATGTTGATGGGGACTTTGGTTTTAGGCAACTAAATTTCCAGGGATCTTCTTATACAACCATGTGTTTCCAGGGATCTATGCTTCCAGGGCCGTGTCTTTGCAATGGCATATTTTCAAGGCCCTGTGCTCTCAGAGATCCTTTATAAGGCTATATGTTTCTAGGGTCCTATGTTACCACTGACATTTTTACGCGACATACACTTTTAGGGCCCAGTATATTTCCATAGCCCTTTTTAAGGTCCCTCATGTATGTTTCCGGGGTACATTGTTTCTAGGGCCCTTTTATATAAACCCTTATAAACCCCATAAAAGGGTCTATTATTGAATTAGGACCTGACCATAAGAGGTTATTCCGGGACACTTTGTTTAACTTTCTTTTTTTTTTGTCTTTTGTCTTTTTTGTCTTTGCTTTGACTAAACTATTATTTTTCTTAAAATGATGACATCAGTACATTCCAGGGTATTGTGCTGACATCCTTTTGCAACACCTTTTTAGCACAATACATAAAACTGCTACATAAACAGGTAGTATCTGATGTGGATCTAAGTTTAGAATAATCTACTTCCTGGAAATGCCCCCGCACCTCCCCGCCGACATAACCACGCACCCATCTGTGCACCCCTCGCTTGATGTGAGGAAGTTCCCAAATGAGTTTACTTTGCTGCATTTTGTCAGAGTGCTGATTCAGTTCTGCTGCAGTGAAACCCAGTGATGAACCGAATGAGTGGCATTGAGATGATGGATGCTGTGTGAGAAAGTGTATCAAAGTTAGTATCTGTGTGTGTGTGTGTGTGTGTAAGATAGAGCAAGAGAGAGAGAGAGAGAGCAGTCCAGGTGTTCAGCAAGGCCTCTCTGGACTCTGTAATCAGATGCTTCTGCTGCTTCTCACAGTTTACAAAGTAATTAATGGTGGCTGCAACGATATCAATAGCAGTGATGCCCATAAACAAGTGCGCAATTTCTCCCTGAAGTGCATTTTCATTTTCAAGCTTAATAAATAACGGAGACATTCACAGCAGATGGAGTGAAGATTGTTCTGAGGAGGGGAAAATAAATGGTTTTAACACATCATGTTGGTCGGTCAAATGCACAATGCACTTGCTTGAACACACACACACACACACACACACACTTCAGCTATATGTCATCGTATAGCTTTCAATACTGTTAGGTCCCACTTGTTTTTCCCCACTAAGGAAAAAAGGTGTGAAAACCACACAATGCATCGGCCATCGCAGCATATAGCTCTGCTGACCGGAGTGGGTGTGGCTGCTTCATGTCCTCACATACACTCATTGTTTTGATCAGAAACGACAGTTTTGCCAGCGACAGGCCTGCTTACTCACAAAAATACTCTGTGGGCGCCAACCGTTCTTTATGTTCGACCCCACCTTAAACAGAAACAAAGACGTTACGAGGGTGAGCAGCATCGCGGCACCTTACAGCTTCAGAGTCCCTGCTTTGGTCCTGAGCTCGGGTTACGGCTCTCCATGTAGAGATTCACATGCTGTCTGAGCGTCCATGTGGGCTTCCTCTGGGTTCTCAGTTTTCTCAAAAACATGCCAATAGGTTATTGGGCAAATACACAGCTGTGTTTATGTGTGTGTGTGGTGCTCTAAGGTGGACTGACATCCTGGTTAGTTATACTAACTGTATAAGATCAACAGTAATGTCAAAATATCAGACTAAACAACAACAACAAAACTAATGTACTACAAAAGGGACATACTATCTAAAACTTTAACTTTTTAGTTAGTTTGATGTTCAGATGGGTCTGAATAAAAAAAAGTGGGACATTTATTTTGTCTATTCCCCATTTTTATATTGGCCTGGGATACATTTTTTTTTTTTTACATTAGTAATATATCAAACGAGGCGCAGTCATGAAATCTGTATTGTATGAAAAAAAGAAAAATATTTGCCCAAATTATGTCTCCGGAAATGAGTACCTTCATGAATATTTCTACTTGTTTAAAAAATCCACGGTATGGTTGCGCACCCAGTTAAAAAAAAAAAAAAAAATGAAGTGGGCCTTCTTCATGACAACGCACCAGCCCACTCAGCTCACATATCAGGGAAACTTGCAGGCGACTTGGGTTCGAAGGTAGGTCACTGGGGAAAGGAATGATTTCTACCTGTGGTTAATGAATAATTTGTTCTGTCACACCATTTAATTTTCTGACATCCTGCTCTTCAAGAGAATAAATTTGCGAGAATCTTGTCTTCTAATGATGTCTGGTTCACACTGAGAAACTCTGGAAAGTAACACTGAAATCCAGGAAATTACAGTTTGCATTAAGAGAAAGGTGTGCATCTGTGTGTGTGTGTGTGTGTGTGTGTGTGTGTGTGTGTGTTTCCTTCCTCTGACCGAGACCTCAAACTTCACAAAAGGAAGCTCTGAATTAAAATCAAACCAGTTGTCATAACCATTCTCAGTGACGTGTTGATGTCAGTCAGAAATGATGTAGTTCTTCTTATAATTAATAATAATTAACAATATGTGGTATTTTTTTTATTTCTTTTGCAAGTTTCAAATGATGTGTGTGATGTGTTGTGTTTTGCAGAAAGATGTGCGTGATATTTTCACGCCTGTGTATTTCGATGTTCAGTATGACCTGGGTGAGCACAGAGTCGGGAGCAGAGCCGCCAGCAGCCTTACTCCACTCAAAGCTGTTTTACAGCAACGAGAAGGACAAACAAACCGAGTAATGAACCAGGTACGAACATCAGCCATGACGCGCTCATGTCTTTTGTACTCCACAAAACAACAAAGCTTACTTGCTCCTGGAACCAAAATGCTGCTGGTAGTAAACCAAGAACCTTATTAAGTACTCAGTTCTCAAAGTGGAGTGAGATGTTTCCTTTTTTTTTCTATCACCCTTAATAACTTTCCTTTACATCTGAAGAAGGATGTGGTGTTACATTATTTAGTTAAAGCAGCTGGCTAGTTAAGTCATTTATTTATTAAGTTCATTTACAATTAATCTATTTAAACTTAAATTAGCTAGCTAATCCAGATTTGTAAATAAGTTTCTTAAATTAGCTAACTAATTATGTTTCGTAAATAATTTTACATTTAGCATATTTAATATTGTAAATAAGTTTGTTTATTTACAAACAAACCTTTTACGGTGGTAGTTTAGTTAAATATTTAAACTGTATGTTATTGGCTAGCTAGATTTGTAGCTAGATTCATTTATTAATTTTTTTTATTACAGTATTATTTTATTTTTCCTTTTTTCTACCAGGGTAGTCACATTGAGACAGTAGTCTCTTTTGCAAGTGAGCCCTGGCCAAGAAAAGGCAGCACATAACTAACAAGATACACTTCAATAGAATACAAAAACAATCACAAAAATGGACTTTAAACAAAAAAATAAATAAACAACATGTAACAAATTATCTACTTATGTCAAATTTTAAATACGTTTGTCAAATTAGCAAAATTTAGCTAGCTAGAATAATTTGGCTAGCTAGAATAATATACAGAATTACCCAGCTAGTTTTTGCAAATACTTTTTATTAAATTAATGAGCTATTAGATATTAAAACTAGTATGTTGTTTTGGCTAGATCGAGTTAGTAGACTGATTTGCTAAATTAGCTATCTAATTTAAGTTTGAAAATAGGTTTGTCAAATTTGCTAGCTAAAATTATTTACTTAATTATTTAGCTAGTTTAAGTAAAAATAGGTTGCTAGTTTTGTAAAAATAAAAAAAACAATAAATTAGTAATACTAGTTAGATATTTAAATTTGTAGTTTAAATTACCTAGCTAGATTAATTTGTTTTAAATAAATTTGAAAGAAATAAATTTGGTAATTAGCTATCTTATTTTGTTGTTAACATAAAACATTTTATGTTAAATTTGCTAGCAAGGTGAGGCTTTTTTTTTTTTTTTTTACAATATGTTAATGTGCAATGAAACATAGCTAACTGGTAAGTCAAACTCTAGGTTTGTCTGAGTGGTCAGCTCTCTTTTTTATCACTCAAAAGACACTTGAGTATATTTAAATATTTGCACCAATTTTTTGTTCATTTTATTTCAGCGCCTACTATACACCAACATATACTTTTAATTGGGTAATTATAGTATGAGTGTACTCATACTTTAATTTAAGGACAGTATCTTATCGTATTTTAGTCACCTGTGAATGCTAACATAACCTCCTCTGAGCTCATACACACTTTATCTAAAAAAAACTATAGAACATAATTTTCTCACCTTGCGTCTGTGTGTAATAATACTGAAATGTTTAGTAGAATAAAGCTTGTAAAATCCTTTGTTACTTTAAAATATTTTTATTTTGCACCTTGCATTATAAGACTCTGACTTCTATAATGGTTTTGAAGGTAACTTGGTGAAAAGTGCCAGCAGCTCTTTGCACTTTTGTTAGTGAAAAACTGGAACCCAGATGTGTACTTTTTCTTATAGTCTGAATGAATGTAAACTGGTCAAACTAACCGGTGTGTGTTCATTATCTTGTCCCAGACTCAGTTCGTCAGATACTGCGCTTGGGAAAACTGCTCCACAAACCTGCAGGTTTTTGCACATCTGGTCCTTCCACAGTAAGCTGATTTATTCGATTTATTCCTGCATCACAAACTTCTGGCTGTCACACATTTCCATCTTCCATCAGTCAGTCATGCTCTGAATTCAGATCTCACCTAAACACTAATGGGTGACACACACGGCTTTACCTAGCTTGTTTAACATGAAAGACGTGCAAGAGAATTACTGACGTCTGATATTGTCAGGAGAGCTTAAATCTTATGATCTTTAAGCTTCATTGTTCAAATCAATTCACACACTCACTATATCATCATCTATAACGCTTTATCCCGTGTACAAGGTCGCGGGGGGCCTGAAGCCTATCCCAGAAGTCTTATGCCATGAAGAGGGGTACAATACATCACAAGGCACACACACACACTCACACACTCACACACACACACACACACACACACACAAACTCATTCACACGCAATTTGGGAATGCAAATCTGTCTAATATACATGTCCTTAGACTGTAGCAGGGAAACGGAGGTAAACCACCAAGCACAGGGAGAACATGCAAACTCCATCCACACAGACCTGAGGTGGACGTTCGACAGTTCTAACCACTAAGCCACTATCATAAAGCAGATTTACAGAGATTTGGATTTAGTTTTAGATGTCCAGACATGGTACGTCTCAGTATTGATATGTACTACTAATTAACCAGTGTGATACTAAACAAACATTCCATTGAACTTCGTTTAAGTTTCTTTACTTTATGTAGTCGGCATGAAAAGAACATAAGCTGTTGATGCACTAAAATTTGGTTTATACAATGGTGGCCAAACGTATTGGGACACTTCATGTTTTAATGACATTCAGATTTTATTTTAAATAATGATTTATTCTTCAAAACCTGCTGGATCCGGCTAGGCATAGAAACAAAAATACTCCCACAGTACTCTGGTGTCACTCGCTCAATCCATTCCTGCTTGTTTGTTCCTGAAAATGTATTTAAAAAAAAACATCCTCTGACAGTTTTGTATCGCGTTTAAGTCCAGAAGCTAAATACCATTGTCACATACATGTCACTATAATACACGGCATATGTTGTCTTAATACTTTTGGCCGCCACTGTATGTGAACCGTGAAGGTTCAAGTTTACACACTCGCCTGCACATCTGGAGAATTGAAAGTGACATGCTTTATATGGCACGCCAGAGCCGAAACACACCTGTTTAACAATTTCACGCACTGCGATGTCAAACACGCCGCTAAACCCTGATTCGTTTCATGCCGTCTCCGTGATCATCGTCATGATCTGCATCGCGAATCGAAAACCCTACTGACTTTACATTCAAAAGTACTTCTGATTTAAGAATCTTTATATGACTAGTACTTGCGACACCTTTTGGCATGTTTGAAAATTACGAGTGAAATGACAAAAAAAAAAAAAAAAAGAAACATCATAGAAAAGCCTAGTGTTACTTTCTGTCACTTGTGTAGAATATCACATAATGATGTGATTTGTGAGACATTGTTACAACGTGTTCAATCAGTCGTGAACATTGTCCTTTACTGCCCCTAGTGTTCATAGTGGTACTGCATTGTTCCAATTGGATGTGTAGCGTTAATTTCTATGGCTGTTTCTAAAGGAGATGCTTTAAACCACCTCCATCCGGCATACACATGGTTAACAGTGAACATAATACGGTCTTTAGGATACAAGATTTGCTCATTTTAGGATTAATGAGTTTTTTCAATACAGAATTAATGCTTTAACTACATGCTGATTACACTGATCACGTACAGTTTCATAAAAAAAAAAAACATCCCATTCAGCATCATGTTTGATCAGTAATCAACTTTCTCCTGCTCTCACACACACACACACACACACACTGAATGTCACCTTAAGGGAATAGTTAAGCGCCCGAGAAAGAATCCCATATTATTTTATAAATATGCCCAATAGAGCGCAAGGAACAAGAGCCGGTGCCCTACATCATTCATTTGGATTCAGAGCATTTCTCTCAAGGCTTGCTTAATTGAGGTGTGTGTGTGTGTGTGTGTGTGCACGTGTATGTGTATGCGCTCACAAATTAACATTTTGGATCATGTTTCCAGCAGTACGCAAACTAATTTATGGATCTCTTCCACTCCTCACAGTGATAATGCATGATCTGATTATTCATAAGGCAGGAGTGTGTGTGTGTGTGTGTGTGTGTGTGTGTGGTGATTGGGGGAGTGAGACTTGTCACACTCCCAGATGCGCACCTGGTGCCTCGTTTCAAGGTCTGAACTGTGTGTGTGAGCGTGGGTGTGTGTGTGTGTGTCTGTAACGCTCATCCTCTCCCCATCTTGCTTCAAAGGCTTCAGTGAAGACTCCATGCAAATGAATGCAGGTGTTTTTGTTTGCTTGCTCGTTTGTGTTGTGCGTGCGCTTGGATAATTTACCTGTTCAGACCTCCGGAGTCAAGCACCGCTCGACTGTGTTCTCATGTATAATCCGTAACACTGAAAAACACTATCTACCTTGACCCAGACTGCATACACCCAGCGCTGAGCTTTTCCTGCTGCTTCAGTGTTGTTAACAAGAGAAGTCAAACTGGGACTTTTGCACTAGCAATGGCAGAAACTCCCAGCTGAGTTCCTGTAATGTGCTAGCAAGTGATGCGGTGAGCAGTGCATTGCCCTGCAAAAACAGATTTAAGCAGGCCTTATTTCTTTTCTCAATTAAAAGAAAGGGGCATTAAAGGAGTTCCTGGAAGGCCAGCGTTTTAGACGTGGAGCAGGCAGTCTGATCATGGCGCTGGCGTTCTGAGAAAACTTTCTACCCTGATGGTCTCCAAGCGCCAGTAAAATGCTGTGATAAGTGCATCAGGGGATTATATTGTCTCATAACTGATATTATTATGCACAATTAAAAGTCCCGGTTTGACTTGAATACCCCTCGTACTTTGACACGGCCGATTCATTAATGATGCACAAGATTTTGCCAACACTAATAGTAATAGCAGTGTGGCGTCCCACCTCCAGGTTCAAGGGTTCGATTCCCATCTTGGGTCTGTGTGTGCGAATGGGTTTGTGCTATCGCTGAAGACATAATTTCCCAGAAAACTAAGTTCCACCTTTACCTTCGAAGTGCTTAACAAAGCACTAATTTTTCTCTTTCACCTAAAAATAAACTGTTAAAAAAAAAAACTAAACTATTCTCAAAATTTGTTCTCTATAGGCTAATGTTAACGATGTATTGGTTTGTCTAAATGTAGATATTTTGAATATACACAGATAGATTTAATTAAAATTCAAGAACTCATGATGTACTTTGTTTACCGTAACAGAATTTACGGATTTTTAAGTCCAAACCTGTAAGAAAACATCAGAATGTTTTAGGCCTGTGAATGAATGTCATGTGACGTCCTCACTACGGCATCCGTCACGGCACAAGGGAGTGTTTCTGCATCATGATTTCAATTTAAAGGCACCAGACACTCTTGTATTGAAAGACGGACCTCTTGCCTCGGCAGGTCTTACAACAACATGCCGTTCTTTGCGCTGGGAAACGGGAAGACCATCATGCTGAACACCACACTGGTCAACGTCGGAGATGACGCCTTTCTTCCTAAACTGCACATCCGATTCCCCAACAATCTCCACTTCATCAGAGTGTTGGATGCAGTGAGTGCACTCATACATACTCGTCGGAAAAATAAGTTATTATTATTATCGTTATTAGAAATAAAACCTATCCATTGATGTGTTGGTGAGTTCAGGAGGAGAAACATGTGAGCTGTGAGATCAACGAGGAAGAGAAAGCAAACACCACACTGGAGTGCAGCGTGGGGAATCTCTATATACCCGCCCTGTCCAAGGTAGTTGCCTCCGTATTAACACTTTTCTCCCAGAATTCTTCTTTTCTCATTGTTTTTCTTTCTATTGCATGCTTTGGCATTGATGTGCTGTTTTTTTTTATTTATATGTGCAGCTCAACATCAGCTTTCTTCTAGACGTCAATCAAAACAGCAGCGCAGGTGACCTGACCATCAGCATCAACGCCACAAGGTAGGAAAACCTCAAGGCTTCAATATAAGGGTACTGTTTATATTTACAGCACATTGTAGACGTCTGGTGACTTTCCCATATTCCTGAGACTGATTGCAAATCTCAAGATTGTAGGAAATCCGAGGAAGGAAGTTTCAGTTTTGTCTGACGTTTGTCAGAGTTTGGTATCTAGTCGCCAACTAACAGAACACAGTAGCAGTGGATCATAGCAGCTCTTCAAGTCTTCATAGGTGCTTTGCGCCTCTTTATAATGAATCATAGCATTTCAAAAAAAGGAAAAAAAAAATCTCTCGGACTGGGAACTCCTCCCACAGTCCAAAGATATAAAGATTAGGCTAAATGGCTTTTCCAAATTGCCTGCAGTGTGTGCATGTGTGTGCCATGTGTGGATTGGTACCCCATCTAGGGTGTACCCCACCTCATGCCCCAAGTCTCCTGGGACAGAAACCCAGCCCCCACTCCCCACGAACCAGAGGCAGGGGTAGCTCAATAGCTAAGACATTGCCCCACGGCCCAGAAAGTCCCAAGTTCAAACCCCACCACCACCACCAAGTTGCCCCTGTTGGGCCCTTGAGCAAGGCCCTTAACCCTCAAATGTATAGTAAGATAAAAATGTAAGTCATACATATGTAAGTCATAGCTTTTGGATAAGGGTGTCTGCCAAAAGCTGAAATGTAAATGTATAAAGGATAACGTGGTATAGACAATGAGTGAGTGTGGTACACTATGTAACATGGTAAAGCTTGTAGTAGTGTAGTAAATTTGTAAAAGCTGTAACTTCCTTTTTCCAGGACACAGGAGAAAAATATAGCATGTTCAGGGAACAATTGGTTTGGTGTTAACATGGGAAAATTTCGGACATGTCAAACCATTACATGTGACTACAAGCAGATAAAAATTACAACTTGTCATTTAAATAGCAATTGTATTATTGGTGTATGAGGTGCCTGTGTTTGCCAGCAACACACCAATTACTCACTGGTTATTTTCTTAAAACCCTACACCCTTTGTCTTTTATTGTAGTTTAGCACTTTCAAAACTTGAACACCGAGAGTCTAAGAGGAAGGAAGTTGGTTAGAATTGAGAAGTCTTAGGCAATAACCGTTTTTAGCAGAAAGGTCTTGGTACTACTTTACATTATTCATGGACCCTATTCTGGCATCCGGTACATACAGACACACAGAGAGCTCATGTGAGAGGCCCTCAGTGTGTTTTGGGTGTTGTTAGGGGCGACTGGTAAACGTATGCTGCAGGATATTATGAGTCACTCGAGCCGAGGCAGCAAAGCGCCTAGTTTTTCTTATTGTTGAGAGTTGACATTTTTTCCTTTTAATATCCTCAGAGAACTCTGAATGAGACTTTACTGATATTTTTTATTATTGATCTTTGAGTCATTCTTATAAAATCAGTTAATTCACTCATTAATGATCTCAGATGAAGACTAGGATAAAGTGAGGAAGCTGAAAGGAAAAGACAACAGTGTTTAGATTTGGATTGAGGTTTAGATGGTGCAGAGGGCTATTTTTTTGGCCGGGGGGNGGGGGGGGGGGGGTATAATCATTAGCAGGTTATAATATAAACATTACTTTGATGGTGGTTTATACAGTAGATTGTGTGAACCTTTACCTGATATAAGTTTTTTCTCAACCTCAACCACTAGGTTGTGAGGCATTATGTTTTTAGGAACTTCATCCATCCGTCCATTCATCCATCCATCTACCATTTTAATCAATTGTCTATCGTTCTATCCATCCATTCATTCATCCATCTTTCCATGCACCAAAAATGTATCCATTCATCCATCCATCCATTTAGCCCGCCAGCCATCTATCCAAATGAGTATCCTTCCAACAATCATCCTTCCAAACACTCATTCATCCATCCATCCATCCATCCATCCATCCATCCATCCAGCTGAGTGAGAACTTGATTGTGCCAACAACTTATTCTCGAAGAAGAATAAGTAGTTGAACCACTGCATATGAAATCATTTGGAAATTATCCAAACAGACTGAAGGGTCAGCGAGGTCAAATGTCTGAATTTTATGCAACTTCTTTCCTTTTTGAAGTATAGTGCAAGCATAATTTAGGTGTGCAAATGTGTAGGAACAAAACATGTCGCTGTTATTCCTGTTAACACTATTTGAGTTTTGTTCCTGTATTATCTATTCTTATTCGTGGAATGTGTGCATTTCAGAGAAAACTACGAAAACAAGGACCTTCTCCATGATAACCTGGCCTACCTGACTCTACCGCTGAGATACGGCGTGGATTTCAACGTTCACGGGTGAGTAACAGGGGTAACTCGAATTCCTCACAGTAGTGCTGTCCTGGATGTGTTCTGCTACATCATTTACTGTACACTAAACCAGGTCAGTTTGAGTCGGCTATCTACAGTCTTACAACTGTTGATGCATCAGGAATGTACAGGTTCATTGGATTCCTATAGAACCTGTCAAGACGAGCAAGAGAACTCTGTTATGTACAGTAATGGTTGCTTAGTGATTAAATACAGGAAGTAAACAGGAAGTGAGGGGCTTTTGTCTCAAATGATTTAGAACGGTCATGACCGTGCCTGGAAACCCAGTGAGTGAGATGTATTATTAAAAGCTGGATAATGCAAAAGATATATTAATATTGCTATGAATTTTTATTCGAGTTGAAGTAACAGATTTAAGGAGATGATTTTTGCGTGTATCATGAGCTGCTGTTCTGGTGTGTATCCATTTATGTGTGTTGTAATTTGTCAGTGCAATTTATTAAACTTGGTTGTGTTTGATTGAACTGTTGATAATCTATGTCGGTCTGACTTATGAGAATAAGTTAATTGATAACGTAAAAACTAAGAGGTGAAATAATAGCACTGTATAATGCAGTAATATATTCAGGAGCAGAACAAAAGCACTCATCTTTACACTTTCCCTTTTGATAACCAACAGATTTGTGTCTCCGACATCATTCGTATTTGGGGACCCTGATCTGATGCCAGTTGACTGCTACAATCAGAAGATTAATTACACATTTAAGGTAATAAAACAGTCATGCCGGGATTTGTTTGGTTTGATCCTCACACACCACACCAGAGAACCAATCATTCAGGACATGGAGGAGAAATTTTTTCAACAGTCTTGCATTGTTGAGCAACTTTAATAAACCTAGATAAATTAAAAATGGGGGTAAAATCAGGGGTTTTGCATTGGGGTAGAAATTGACACTCGTATAAAACACTCTACATATTGTGTTACTGGCATGAACTCTGTTAACTGTAGGAGTTTTTCAGTCTCACTATAGCGACTTAGATAAAGCTTACAAAGTTCTGTAGATATTGGCTAGATACTCCTCTTCCTTGCACATCAGATCGGCTTTCCTCCAGTTTCTCTACTCTCCCTTAAAGTCTTGGCGTTCTCAAGAAAATAAGCTGTTCAACACAACGCAGGCACTCGTCTGTAATCCCGAGACAGTAAGTCAAGCTAAGAAAAATAAGATTTACTATAACACATGTTCTATGACTTACAGGTGATGAACCTCGGTCCCAGTAAAGCTCTCGATGCCAAAGTGGAAATAGCAATCCCCCAGGTTCTGGTTCCGCATCCGGATCGACTGATCCGAGTCACGGATTTACAGGTGAGATGGGAGACGATCGTATAATCCTGTCTGGTTTTAAAAGCTACATCTGGAAAATCAGGGTACTAAATTTAGACCTAGACCTTGTGAGAAGTTGTAATTTATATGAGGAAGAGATGGGAGGGTGTGTGTGTGTGTGTGTGTGTGTGTGTGTGCGCGCATGTGTGTACAGACTTTATTTGGGCTGATTGAAAATTTTATTTGGCATTTAAACTTGGAAAACGAATAAGGGTCAAGTTCAAGTCCTCAAGGAATTCAAATTCACAACTGCAATCAATAACTCAGAGCCACGTCCATGAAGTCATTGGATAAATCCAGATCACATCAAAGGGCACAGCTACTTAGGGGCCTGGTTTAAAATGGGACTTGTACTAATTTAAATACACTTGTCCCCCACACTCAATCATAAACCGTTTACCATATATATAGCAACTCGATGTTCTGTTCTGTTATTATGAGAGGAACACAACAGGAACGGGAAGTTAACTTCTCATTAAACAGTACAGTGTGAAACATACTTAAAATAGATTTTTAGACATAAATTCGTAAGCACTTTATCAGCATCCTAAAACAAATACTCCTCTGTCCTACAGACAACTCAAGGCCAGTGCCACGTGAAGAACAGCAGCTGGTCACTGAAGGATGACTGCAACATTAATAAACCTCCCTTTTATAAAGACCTGGTGTTCTACCTGTCTAAAATCTCCAAGCGAATACTGGTAAAGCTCTGCCTCCTGCATCCCACACTTACACACTTCTCTCAAATGAGAAAGCATCTCCTACATACACATCTGCTGTTACTTTGTCCTTCTGCAGTTTTGTTCTCGAGCGGACGGAACCTGTCTGACAATCCAGTGCAACTTCGGCAACATGAACATGGGCAAAGAGGTCACCATCAACATTGAGGTGGAGCTCAACCCTGCTGTTCTTCAAATCAGTCCCGTAAGAACAACACATTAGTGCACACCGCATGGGCGTAAAAGTTCCTCGCTCAAATTCAACTTGAAATGGAATCCAATTCAATACTCAATTTTAACATGAAATTCAACTCAATACTAACTCAAATTTCAAATGAACTCAACACTAACTCGAATGCAATCGTAAATTCAATAAAGTTACATTTTAACAATGGTCACTGTAACTAAGCAGCTTTACAGAATCACACTCTCCTAAATCAAACCTACAGTAATTCAAACCCAACACTAGCTCAACACAAATTCAAACCTAAGCTTAACGTAACACTAAATCAAATTCAACACTAACTGAATTTACTCCAAATCAAGCCTAACTCACATTTAACACTCAATCAAGCCACTTGTAGCATTGCTAGTGAGTGGATTTGTCACAAACATTCAACATCAACTCAAACTTAACACTAAGAACAATTTAGGATTTACATCAAGTAAAATGATCATAGGTTTAAATAACCTCAAACTTAACCCTAACTCAAATACAATACTAACTTAAGCCACTTGTAGTATTCCTAGCGATTGGATTTAGCCATAATCCAAGCTTAACATTAACACAAAAAGCTAACACAAATTCAGCACTAATTGAACATGAATTTAACATTGTGTATATGTTGGTTTTAACATTTACTTAATCCTAAAAACCTAAACCTAAGTTTAACACTAACCCAAACCCAATGATAGCTCAAACTTAACCTTTGCCCAAATTTAACACAACACAAAATCACACTAATGCTAATTTATCTCTACCTCACTCAACTCTTATGTAAACCCAATACTACTTAAAAATTCACCACTAATGCACCTAACTTGAAAAGCCACAATAATTCATAGTCATTATAAATTCAAATTCAACACTAATTCAAACTCAATCGTAAGTAAGTGTAAACCCAACACTAGATCAACACTAACTTAAACACACTTAAGCTTAACTCAACATTAACTCAAATTCAATGCTAACTTGTAGTCAGAGCCACTTATACTGCTTCTAGTTAGTAGATTGAACAATCAAAATTAACCTAACATTAACTCAAGCCTAACACTAACTGGCATTTTAAATCATTTCAAACTTCACCCTAACTCAAATACAACACTAACTCAACCCACTTATTCTCCACTTTACTCTAACTTGAACCCAAAAGTACCTCAAATTTACCACTAATACAAATTAATCAGTTAATAACTCAAACGCACCACTCTACGCAAACCCAACAGAAACCTGTACTCATAACCAACATCAACTCAAATTACTTACTCAAAAGATATTCTAAACCTTATGCTACAAAATACTGACATTTGATTCCTTCGTGCTGTTTAGGGGAGACACGCTATAATGCAGATGGACAGCAGCATTTCTGTCACATCTCCAGTCAGGGATAACGGCACCATCATGGCGAATGATGACGTCAGTGCCATTGTAAGTAACACCATACAGCAATTTAAGGTTTTCCTTCCCAAACTCTATTTGTATTGGCGTTGTTTTTAAGAACTGGTGGACGGACCTTTAACCTCTGCGTTATTTCAGGTGAAGCTAGAAGCTCACAACAGCCAGAAGTTGCCACCGATAGTGGCGCAGATAATCATCGGGTTCAGTTTGTGTCTGGGCCTGGCCATCTTTGGCATGCTGGTCTTCTGCCTCTGGAAGGTGAGGAAGCGTTCTTGTGCACCTGTACACCTGCCTGTTGTCTAATCAGCCAATCATGTGGCAGCAGTGCAATGAAAAAAAAAATTAAATACAGATAGATATACAATAGGTCAAGCGTTTTAGTTCATGTTTGCATAAAATGTTAAAAGAATGCAAAAAGTGGCACGGTGGTGTAGTGGTTAGCGCTGTCGCCTTGCACCTCCAGGGTCCGGGTTCGATTCCCGTCTCTGTGTGCATGGAGTTTGCATGTTCTCCCCGTGCTTGGTGGATTTCCTCCCACAGTCCAAAGATATGTAGGTTAGGTTAATTGGCGTTCCCAAATTGGCCATAGTGTGTGAATGAGTGTGTGAGTGAGTGTGTGTGCCCTGCGATGGATTGGCACCACCCGCCTTGTGACCCAAGTCTCCTGGGATAGGCTCCAGGCCCCCCATGACCCTGAATACAGGATTAAGCGCTATAGATGATGAGTGAGTGAGAGTGAGAATGCAAAAAGTGTCATCTCTGAGACTTTAACTGTGGCATGAATGTCACTACCAGATGGGCTGGTTTGAGTATTTCATAACCTGCTGATCATCTGGGCTTTTCACACACAACAGTCTCTAGAGTTTACACAGAATAGTGTGAAAAACACTGAGTAAGCGACAGTTCTGTGTTCTTGTTGGTAAGAGAGGTCAGAGGAACATGGCCAGATGGAATTGAGCTGACGGGAAGTCTGTAGTAACTCAAATAATCAATCTTTACAACCGGGGTGACCAGAAAAGCATCTCCACATGCTCACGATATCCAACTTTTAGGTGAAGACCACATCAAGTTCTGCCAAGAACGGGAATCTGACGCTTTCATGGGACAAAATAAAAAGGGGAAATAATGGACAATTAAATATATGAAAACAAAATTCCAGTCTTCAACTGTATAGGAGTGGGACCGAAAGTGGTCTAGCTCATCCAGGATCCATTGTTCACGTGTTCTCGGATGCTTTTCTGTTCACCACGGTTGTGAAGAGTGTTTATTTGAGTTACTTTCAGACTTCTTGTCAGGTCGAACCAGTCTGGCCGTTCTTATCTGAGCATTCTCACCAACCAGGTGTTTCAATCTGCAAGTTGTTGTTGTTGTTGTTGTTTTTCCAACCATTCTGTGTAGTAAACACTAGACACTGTTGTGTGGGAAAAATCCCAGGAGATCCGGAGTTTCTGAAATATTTAAACCTGCCCATCTGGTACCAACAACCACGCCCGCCATTAAAGTCCCACAGCTCACACTTTTTCCCCATCCTGATGTTCCATATGAACATGAACTGATGCTCTTGACCTGTATCTGCATGATTCCAATCATTCCGCTGCTGCCAGATAATTGGCTGGTTAGATTTTGAGGTGTAAATAATGACCGATTCAGACTGATGAAGACATTTGCATGCAACAGTCTCCATTATGTATTTCATTATTATTATCTCTATATTTTCTTCACCCACAGGCTGGCTTCTTTAAGCGGAGATTGAAAGAGAAGGTGGAGAAGGTTGAACGGGATAGCTGGGACTACGTCCCAAAGAACGAGAGCTTTTCATAAAACACGGGAGGACTTCTGGTAGCGAAGACGTCGAGGGAGACGAAACAGAAATAATATGGATCGAAACACAACATGAACTTGTACGCGGTGAGGACTTGATGTTCCAGACTCGGAGCTGGATCTACGCGTCTGTGCGGTTTTGCGAGACTGCACCAGCGGGACTGTAATCAAGACCAAAACAAATGCACTTTTGGCAGAGGGAGAGCTGAACTGCACGTGCATGAGGAACTGACATTTTTCATCTTGAGTGAACGGGACAGGTTCGGACGCACAGAATACGAAGAACACGGCTGCTGTAAACCCGAAACACTGCCACCGCCGAGCAGTGGTTCGGTCCAGACCCGGACATAGAAGTTCCTTTATGGCCAAAACCGAGGAAATCCTGTGCTGTCCATCTCTTGTTTCATCACTTTCTTTTCTCTCTCCTTCCATCACTTTTGTTTTTTTTGCATCCTGCTTTTATATATGCTTTCTCTCCCTTCCAGTACGTCCAATTCTTTCCTTTGTCTCTCTCCCGTCTCTGTCTCCTGCTGTTGGGTGTAATGGTTAAGAGTTTGCATGGAGACGGCGAGGAGACACCAGATGGAAGGAGTGAGTGTGCGTTGGCAAGCAGCCACTAAAACGGCGCTGGAGACGAATGACGAGACTGATGCGTGCCTGGCACACGGCCACCATCAGAACGCGTGAGAGAGAGAGAGAGAGAGTCGAAATAGAGAGTTGAATGAATTACACGCTGCTGCGTGTCTCATTTTTCCCATCGAATGGCCGCTGTAAAATGTGTGTGTGTGAGTGTATAAGTGTGTGAGTGCGTGAGTGTGTTGCTGTTCAGGGAGTCACACGCAGAGGCACATTCCATTTCTGTTTCAAATCACTGTGTTTATTATAAGGATGAATAAAACTGTGTAACTTTTTTTTTTGTTTGTTTTCAGAGTGTAAACTCTGTAAAGAGCTGATATGGTGTGTGTGTGTGTGTAAAGAGGCATCTTGTCCCTGCATGTCCTCTGCTGTTATTTAAGTACTGATGCACTGGACTGTACTGTGTGTGTGTGTGTTTTAAACTAAATGACTTTTCTACGTACTGATGAGCTCTGAGTCAGTCTGTCTACGCCTTGTGTCTCAGACTCGGCATCGGAACGAAAGACATCCCTGTCTCATTGGGCATCGTCGTTTTTTTTGCTCGCTATCGCTCACTAGTTTATCGGCTTACCTGAGTATGGATTAAGTTCAATTTAAACTATCAAACGGCTACACTATTGCTCACTGAGTAACAGCTGGTTAAGTCGAAGTGACAAGAAAAGTGTTTTAAAAAAATCTAGTTCGTTTTAAACAGGTGGGGAAAAAAACAAACAAAAAAAAACAAAGTTATTACTCCCCATTCCCTTTCCCCTCATCCTGAGATGGAACTGCAGTACGCCAGTTCGGTCGAAATATGCTATAACTAAACGGACAGGTTTTTAACTTAGACGTCCAGGAATGCTCCCTAAGAATGCGGCCTACCTAGGGAGCTACTCTGAGATTGGATCGTGATGCAGATGATTAAATGCAGCTGCAGTTAACAGGCGGCTCGTCTGCTTCCCCGACGTCTGCGCCGAACAGCGTGAGGAGGTCAGGATGAACCCTGTGAAACGCAGAGTGCAGTTAGCTCGCACACACACACACGCACACACGCACACACACTCTTCCGAGGACCCTCCTCTCAGATTATTGCCTTGCCTCCACCTAAAAGTTAATCTCAGTAATAAAAAGGAAATCTTATTATTTAATTAAAAAGCTCCTAAATGTGATAAGTGTGCTTGTCCTCAAACGGTCTAAAGCAGGAGGACTGAATTCAAACGTCGGAAGCTCCTGTCAATAACATGTTCTTCGAGCTGAGGAATTTCCATAACATTTCAATAATATTTATTGTCAGATTTTCACTAACTACGTTGGACATGTGGACAGTTTGACACTTTGACGGCTGTGTACTGTACCTTTCCTTCTGCTGTATTTATGTATGAAATACAAACAACAATCTTCAATCAGTCTTTAATGATTTGTTTTTATTTGCGCTCTGGTTGCTCGGTCATACATCTGGTGCAGGTATTTTACACGCCCTCTCCTGGGACTGCTCAGGACACGTTCGCCTGGTTTATCTCGTAGTTGCACTTCACATTACTGCTTTTTATTATCGCAGAACGTATGAGGCGGACCGGTTTGAAAACTTCCCGTAGGGAGAATAAACATACGTCGATGTGTCCGTTCGTCTTCGGAGGTTCAGTTTTTATTGTCGGTCTTCTGCACACGCTAAATTAAAAATAGAACTAGAAATATGAATTACTCTCATTTATCTCATTCAGAAAACCATCAGGGTCCAGAACGAACTGTCACTCGGTCTGGATCCGCACTACCGTGGTGCCCGGCAGGATATGGGGTTTAAATCATTGTTTAAGAGATTCAGCGATGTCTAGGTGTGTCGTGTTACAAGTACAAGAAGAAAATGAAACTACTGGATTCCTGCGCTCTAGTAAGTGTGTGCTAGACTCACTCTTCATAAAAGCCACACTTCAACATTTAAAAGATCAAATACTACATATAATTTTCTACAAGAATTATGTTTAAAAAAAATAAAAAATAAAAAAATAAATAAATATATATATATATATTTTTTTTTTTTTTTTTACCTTTTTATCTTAATATCCCTTTAAATGCTTATTTTTTTTTGTTAGATCAAAGACAATCACTATGAATAAGTACTAATACTTCTATTTGTATAACTATAACATTTCTAATTCTTTATTTGGGTCCACGGAGAATAAAATGAAAGTTTGTTTAGCCAGTGTACAAATACATACTGGGGACAAATGAAAGGAAATTGCAGTAGCTCTGTTATGCTGTACAGGTGGTTATTTATGTATATTTTAAAAAACTAAATTCAAATTAGATTTCAGTGTGACATGCTTAAAGGGAATTTAAGTAAAGGTCTGGGTTTATGCAAAGTATGTTTTCACACGCACACACACACATATATATATACACACTACATGTATTTATTTTAAGGATATTTTAATAAGATAATATTCAGTATCTCACGACGTAATGATTAAAAGCATTAATATCATTAGTATCACACACATACCCAAACATATGCATGCACACACACACGCTATTTATATATTTAGTTATATATATACTCATTATGTGTGTGTGTGTGTGTGTGTGTGTGTGTGTGTACCGGATCAGCACTTCCCCCTGCGTCTCCAGCAGCTGTCCGTCGACGTTCCAGGTTAGAGTTCCCTCAGAAGGGATGATGGGAGTGTTTTTGGCGTCACACTGCTCGTCGTCAGGGTGAGAGCACGGCCGCAGCTTCACCGCCCGCACACGCTGCACCTCCACGAACGAGAAACTGAACTACGGCACGAATGTCAAACAACAACAAAGAAAAGAAAAAAAAGAAGAAAGAAAGAAAATAAATCTAGTGTTATTGTGTTATTTTAACGCTCTGGATTAAACACTGTACGAGCATTTTTATATCTAATCACACTGGATGGATAAGTCATTTATAATAATAATAATAATAATAATAATAATAATCTAAATTCTCCTTCAAATACTCAACATGGAAGAAAAAAGTATGGAATCTTTTCCTTTTTTTTTTAAACAGAAATTCATTTGCATTAAGAAAATGTAAGGGTAGTTTAATAAATTTTTAATTGTAATATTCAGTATATCATGACATAATGATTAATAACATTAGTATCATGTATAACTCAATTCATATAATTAATATCATGTATACAAAATAATAACTGCAATACATGTACATGAAAATATCACTCAATGAAGCAAACATTATACACCCACACACACCCACACACACACACACAAATCCCTCCTTGTGTTTGGTGTTTTCATCAACAAACACAAATAATTTTGTGTGGGTGTATTTTTTTGCCTCATTGCACTATTAGCAAGATTTTCATATACATGTTTTTTAATTATATAAATAAATAAATAATTTTAAAAAAACCTCAAAGTATGCCAGTAACTAAAAAAAAAAAACTAAGTTGCTGGTTTAGTCTCCAACCGTTCATGATGTGTGATGTTAAAGAATAAAAAAAAAATAATGCTGAAGAATAAAACACACAATAAATGCCATCAATAACGATTTAATCTTTTATTCCTTTAATCCCTTTTTTTGACATCAAAACACATCATGGATTGTTAAAGACTACACCATCAACTCTCTTTTTTTTGGAAGTTAATAAAATAACTATTTTTCTTATATATATACAGTGAACATAACACACACTCACACAGACACAGATACTGAAGTACACACTGTACAGTGTGTATGCAAAATCATGAGCCTCTGACTTCTCGTTCCTAAAAATATCAGCTACAGTTATAAACGAAACATTTGTGCAATACGTATTGAAATCCTGGAAATCGTTTTGATGCACCTGGATTAATCTTTGCTTGAATCAGCATTAAAACAGTTCTTTACTTTTATTGTAATCTGTAAAATACCAAATAAGCTATAAATTAATAAAATCATTTTACATCATGAACACTTCTTGCTAAAACCAACATTCCCAAACCTTCTAGACATAAATAAAGAGAAATGTATAATGAAGGAACAACGAAAAAAATACATAAAACAGTGTTTGTTAAGGCAGGAGCAAGACTACGCTGCACAGCGGGAGTCACTGAGTGTGTGTGTGTGTGTGTGTGTGTGTATAACAGAGCTGCACTGAGTTTCACAGCCACTAGGAGGCAGTGATTGCACGGCTGCTCGCGAGAGCTGACGGGTGACGAGACTCCGGGCCCGGCGCCCAGCACCACGACACACACTCAGAGCTCATCCTGTAACACTCTAATGACCCACTCAAGAGAGCTTTATTAGTGTTTGTTTTTGTGTGCTAGAGTAAGCAGCGTTTCACCAATTCAGACCTAATTAGATCATTTATACTAGCGTTCTTCTCCAGAATAATGCAAACACACGGCCAGCGCGCGTCTACGAGAAGAGAGAGTGGAGGCAGGATTTAATCCGTCATGAAGAACGAGTGGAAACACATGGCAGAACGATGAAGAGTGCTGGAACACTACACGGGAGAACACTGGCTTAAAGGATAGTTTATACACTATTAATGAAATATTAAACAGGATATTAAAATATGAAATATTGTAATGGATTTACTGGACAGCACGTCCACTAATAAAACTTATACAGTATATATATTATATATATATTTTATATATATATATGACCAAATGTTTGTGGACACCTGACCATTACCAGATTTCGTTCCCCCTCTAACACCCGACAATATAATAACAGCCCACAAATATACTGTAATAAATCTGTAGCTTTTTATGTGAAAATACCTCAACACTTCCCACAAATACCTGCAAATACAACAAGCTACTGCTGTTATATTTGTCAGATATTTATTATCTGTGTCTCAAAGATCCCGATTGATCTGCAGATTTGTTTTACACTTGTGTGCTGTTATTACATTGCCGGGTGTTACACCCTCTTCGCTTTTATAATAAGCTCCACTCTTCTAGGAGGGCTTTCTTCTAGGTGTTCAAGTGTGACTGTAGGGGTTTGTGTCCATTCTGCTACAAGAGCATTAGTGAGCTCAGGCGCTGGTGTCGAATGGCGAGGAGGCTCCAGTTTCAGTTCTTCCCGAAGGTGGTTGTTGGGGTTGAGGTGCGAGACTCTTCTCGAGTTCTCACACTCCAACGTTAACGCTCTGTACACAGGCGTCGCTGACACGCTGGGACGGGTTTGAGCCTATTTTATCCAGTGAAGGGGAATTGCAATGTTACATCATATACAAGTGCGGGCCTATTTGTGGTTTGGGAGGATCAATTCAGGTACATATCGCCATTCTTTAATGTGACAATTCATCAATCGTCTCCAAAATCTATATTGATATATACATTTATACACGATTGAATTTGAGGTGGCAAAATGTTGCAGTTCCTCTATGGTCCTACAGGTGGCACACTCCAATCTATTGACACATTCCGAGAATCATGTGAAGTACTGTAGGAGTGAGATCTTTGTGATTTTAGATCAGGATATTTATAAAATTGTGATACAAATCGAATCAGCGTCTAAAAATTGTGATGATATCTTATCTGCTGGTCTCTGGTGATTCTCGTCCCAAAAGAATTCTTTAAGAGGGGTGATAGTCAGGTGTCCACAAACTTTTGCCAATCTCAGTGTTTATTGGTCCTTCCCTATGTGAAGATGAAGAGATCTTTTAAAGGGACGAACGACGTAGCCGGCTACCGAGCACTAATGGAATGAAATGGGGCAGAGACAGGGCACGGTGTCGAGGCTCCGAGTAACTAATCGGAAGGGCGGCAGTTTAAGGACCAGCTTGAACCAAAAGCTGCTGCTGTTGGGCCCCTGCTCCCTGTATCATGGCTGACCCTCTGACAAAGCCAGGATATGTAAAAAATAAAGAATTTCACTGTGCTGTAATATAAACATGACCAATAAAGTCTGAGCATAAATGGTAATGAAGACAAGGGCTGCACGATTTGTCAGAAAAATACTTTTGACACGATCGGTATCTATTAAATGTTCATTCGTTCTTTCATCTTCTATACTGCTTATCCTGTACAGGGTCACAGGAAGCCCGAAGCCTATCCCAGGAAACTTTAGGCACACGGCGGGGTTACAATCTGGACCAGGTGCCAATTCATTGCACGCACTCACACCCTCATTCACATACTACGAGAAATTTGTGAATACCAATGAATAGCCTAATCTGCATGTCTTTGGACTGTGGGAGGAAAATGGTGTACCTGGAGGAAACCCACCAAGCACGGGGAGGACATGCAAACTCCATGCACACAGACACTAGGGCAGGAATCGAACCTGGACCCTGGTGGTGCGAGGACACTGTGATAGTCCTCGCACCACCTGCCTACGCCACCTGCCGACGCTATTAAATATATCGTCTCAAGCGTATTTTTTTAGGCTGACAGTCAATAATAGCACAAATGATTACATTAGGAGGACTTTTGGCAATATTTATTTAGCACCTTAAATACTGTATGTATATATTACGTGTTATATATTGCAGCCGTTTGCCATTAAATAATTGCCCACGTCCATATCACAATCACAATCTTCATTTTTTTTAATGTTATAACTGTGTGAAGCACTAGCACAGGTAGTAGAGGTGTCCCATGGTTGTTACCTAAATTTTGGAACTGGTGCTAAAACGGTGATGCATGAAGACCTGGACAAACACTACATGCAGACTGAGATTATTTGTTGTTAATCTGGCACTTAACACCTCCTCACACACATACATGTACAGTACACATGGAAGCTTTCTCTCATTGGGCAATATTTATAGAATGTAGGTTAAGAAAGCGGCTGGACTGAGCAGGAAAAGGACAGAAAGAGGCATGGAGTCTGAAGTGGGCTAATCACTCCTTACCCTGAGACGTCATTTACGCCAATCTATTCGCGCGCTAATTCTGTATAAGCCGGAAGGATTGCTAACACCATTATCATGGGTGGGATGTTCTGAGCACAGGATGATCCAAAGGTTGGGCCATAAGAAGCACCGTCGCGTTCAAGAGAGCTCACCGGATTGTTCGAGCTGCTGTAGCGTTTCAGGTGCTTGATGAACTCTGACCTGGACGTGTTTGCTACAGCTGTGAGCGCCATGCTGTTATTGTTCAGCCTGAAAATGTAGAAAATAGAGTTAGTCTTAGGATTATCATGTCACCTTTCTTTAATAAGCGCTTATTTTTTGTTTTCACTTTGCGATGCTTTAATAAAATACTTCTATTAAAACTCTTTCTGAGGCCAGAGCTGAAACTATGACATTCACACTTCGGCATTACTGTGTGTCCTATACTTCAGGATAGTGAGGATTGAAAGTATGCAGATTAAATCTAAACCACGCTCTGCCTTTTTCAGGGCATTTAAGTCTGTGGACATCTGCTAGAGTGTTAAGCCTTCTACATCACTTCCTTTAATCAGACCTTTTATGGCGTGATTAGCCTACGTTATCCTAAGATGTCTGAGCCAACGTCCAGGTCTAACCTCAGATCTTCTGGGGATTAGGAGGCTTTATTAGGTAGTGTTGGGTTCAGCTCTAACAAACACAGAAGATACAGACCCCCTGACCCAGGGTTTGGGAAATCTGTCTATTCAACTTCTGTTTTGTTGCCAGCAGTTTGTGGCGATAAAACCTACTGTACATCTCAGAGTGTGTAGTGCAAACTATACATCTTTCCCTTTATGATTCATGGCATATTGTATTTGCCGATCACTACAGACTGTAGCCACCCTGTCTAATAAATACGTATCTGAAACGCCCACACTGAATCTAAATACTATACTAACCATACTAAGCATTACTGAGCTTTGACCAGCCTTGACTGATTAATACTCACTTAATGCAGGTTACCAAAACTGACTGACCTCCTCCATCAGTCCTGCCTGTTCACAATCCCCCGTCTTTGATACTGACTTACTAACACTTACACATCAAGGCTAACTGACTAGCTTTCTAGTTCTGACTATACAATAATGACCGATCCCAGGTGGACAGTCAGACTGACTTTGACTGACTAACTGTGTGTACAGTTCCAAGAGACAGTGGGCTCTGAGTCACCTTGTGTGGGATCGTCATTCACGTTCTTCTCTAAAAGATATGAAAAATTCAGATCGTTTACTGTGGCTAAGTGGGTCATCACTGTACTGTGCTTGAAGTCGTCTGTAAATTCATGTAGGTTCATTCACGAAAAAATGTCATCACATTGACATGAACACCGCTCATACTCGCCGATAATGACTAGCTTGCCTGATCTTGACAGACCAAAGAATGAGAAATCCTGACAGACTGGACAATTCCTGACCGACCAATTTTAACTGACCAGCTGTAACTTGTTAAACCCTGACTAATCAGTCCTTTCTGTTCAAAGCTGAATGACCAATCTAGACAAATTAACCATGACTCGAGCAATCCTCAAAGACTAAACATGACTAAATGTACGTGCCCCTGATTCTAAGTTTAACTTTTTTTCTTCATGACCTTTGAAAGCTTCTTGACCAAGGACCCAGGAGCTTCTTGCAGCCAAGATATTAATGAATCTACAGTATAAGCTGGACCTCCAGTGTGTAGCATGGTGTGTGTTTGAAGCTCAGACCTGGTAAATGGAGCAAGGCCTTTAGGAGCCACAGCGCACAAACATGGAATGGATGTAATGGTCAGGCTGAGATAGAGACCTCTGCGAACCTGCCACTCAGCATCTTCTGCTCGAAATGAGAAGAGAGAAAAAGCATACAAATCATATGGGCAGTAGGAAATACATGCAAGGAAACACTATCTTATTTTTCCAGCACTCACCAATGTCGACTAAGTCCTCCTGAACGTCACTTCTGTTTAAACACAAGGCATCGATACTTAGTGAGCTCAAATGGTGCCATCAGCTGTGTGTTCACTGGATGACCTTGAGCCATGCTAGCTTTCTGATCTGATGCCAGTGACTGATTAAGTTAAAAAATAAACAGAAAATAGGCGATACTCACTGGGCATGATCTGATTCTTCAGGGCTGCTTGGGATAAAGGAGAACTCACAGTCTTCAGGTCTTCATAGTCACCATTATCAGAGAGAGATACAGACGGAGAAAAATGTTACAATAGAATGAAAGAGAGGGAGAGAAAATGCTAAAGGTCATATACGTAGCACTGTCGAAAGTCAACCAGAAATCAAACACCCAGGGTATAATGTGGTCCCAACTTCTGCTTATCCACTGTCTCAGGAAAGTTTAATAAAGTTTGGTAGTGTTGTGTTTACATGCTAACAGTGTTCGTTTCTTCAGCTACAGACATACACGGGGATGAGGAAGACAGTACCGTTCATCCAGAAAGCCAGACAGTGATGCTAATTACAGAGAAGAATATAGACTGTACCTGAGCTGAGCGAGCGCAGTGATGAGGGCGAGTTCGTGTCTCTGTGTGGGCGGAATCCAGCTCAGTCTCTCTGCCACAGTTAGCGCTTGACCACCGAAACCCAGCATCGCGCAGAACCCGAACCGCAGCAGCCCACCCATCGAGCCCATGCTGCACAAGTCAACTGGCTGTCTGTGACCTACACACACAGAAATAGTGTAGTTTATTCTGAATCACTCTGTCCCTCAAGTCTTCCCCAAGACCTCACAAAGACAGAATTTGTTGTGCGGATAACAAACTAGGTTCTAAATATAATATTTCTAGGTACAAAAAAAAAAAAGTTTTGAGAGGGCTAAAAAAAGCAAATGGGGAATCCAAGCCGAAAGCACATGGGAATCAGGAGAAAACTACGATGTGTTACACGACTGATACAACACAAAGTAAAGCTCAAACCCAGTTCCTTTCTCATAAATAATGCCCATGCTGGAATCTGCTCGAAGCGAATGAATCAAAGCCGGCCTCCAGGGCATCCATGATGGCTTCGATATGCGCGTGGCAACATTAGAAACCAAAAAGAGAGAAAAATGAAAGCATTCTCATTTCTAATTCTAACAGTAAAACTGACAAGTCATCCGTCAAGTGTCAATACCCGAGCTGATTCAGGGCATGCCAGTGTATATGTGTGTGTTTTTGGTGCACATCCATCGGATCATTTCCCTCCTTGGCTACGACGTCCCAATCCCTTCGGCCTTGGCCGTGCCTGACCCTTTTCTGTTCTTCATTCCTGTCGCCATGCTCATGAATTATTCATATGCTTTCCCCAAATCCTGGCAGTTGGCCTTATTCACATGCGTAAATGTTGCTTAATTAGAAATGAACAAGCCCTCCATCAGCCCCTGTGCGTGAGCCCCCCGTTCTTGTCAGGTGTTGTGCATGTTCTTGTTTAGTTTTCCTTCATGCCTTTGAGCAAAAATGTAAAAAGGTGAGAGATTTTAAGATGTTGCTCCTTTGGTCCATGTGATGGGTTTGACGGCTTTATATGACAGCCTCATCTCGACTCCTTACGATTGTGCTGGTGCGATGTGAAAGCTTCTCCTGAAATGCCGAGACTAGTGATGAAAAGCCTGCGAGTGCGTGCCAATCTCAATTAGTGCTAACAAAAGAACATGCCGCACCCACTCCTTATCGTATCCCACCTCCCTTTGGTCAAGCGCGATGAGTTACACCGCCATATGGCCCACATCTTCAGTCTGAGGAGTTAATAATGGGATATGCTCTCCAACAATCAGAGGGTCAGTACTGGGTTAATCAGCTCACTCCTCAGCCAAGCAGGTCTGAGAAGCACCCAGAGAGCCAGGGAAGAATAAACAGGGATACAGCAATGCGCTTTTGATTTATAGTCAATGCAATACTCATAGTAGAACTTATTACTAATAAAACCAATGCTCATCCACACCGAAATGTCCCAATGTATCATCTGCTGTTAAAATCGGGCAGTTTAGTTCAATGCATCATCTCATAAGGCAATGGGTAAAGTAATCTGAAGCAACAACAACAACAAAGCACATTGATTAATTATTACTGCTTCGAATTTATAAATTAAATTCAAATAATATAAGAAGAATGAGGGACAACCAAAGTATACAAAAACAGAACTTGGTCTGTAAGTGTTTTGCAAGATGAGCAAAATTGTTTAATACAGTACATCTTAACTTGATAAATAAGCAAGGTCTTGACAAACGAGTAGTACACATGTGCTTTGTCTGCCGAATGTCACTCAATGATCACAAGCCAATGGTTTTTCTCTCTTGTGCACTACGGGATTGTGGGTAATCGTCTCCCGTGCTCAGTCTCAGTGCATGTGCGTCACTCATATATTCAACATCTGTACGGATGTGAACTGTTTAATATCACCATCACTACCATTATCACCACCACCATCATACCCATCATCATCATCTTCATAATCACCACCACCATCTCCGCCATTATTACCACCATCACCACCACCATCATCTCCATAATCACCACCACC
>QMIH01000094.1:154103-181547 GCA_003987875.1 Clarias batrachus
ATATATACACTTAACTGCTAAAATTATTCACTCCACTCGTCTGCCTTCACATGCATATGAACTTGAGTAACATCCATTTCTTAATCCATAGGGTTTAATAATATAATGTTGGCCCCGCCCACCTTTGCAGCGATAACAGCTTCAGCTCTTCTGTGAAGGCTTTCCACAAGGTGTAGGAGTGTGTTTATAGGAATTTTTGACCATTCTTCCAGAAGTGCATTTGTGAGGTCAGACGCTGATGTTGGACGAGAAGCTCTGCCTCACAGTCTCCGCTCTAATTCATCACAAAGGTGTTCTATCAGGTTCTATCCACACCAAACTCGCTTATCCATGTCTTTATGGACGTTGCTTTGTGCACTGGTGCGCAGTCATGTTGGAACAGGAAGGGGCCGTCCACAAACTGTTCCCACCAAGTTGGGAGCATGAAATTAAACCAAAATGTCTTGATATACTGAGGCATTGAGTGTTCTTTCACTGTAATTAAGAGGCTGAGCCTAACACCTGAAAAGAACAACAACCTCACACCAATTCCAACATGACAGCGCACCAGTGCACAAAGCAAGGTCATCAGCCGACTTCATTTTATCGCCACATAGCAATGCTGAGCCTAGACCTGAGCAACTGAAGCATTCCTATATCATAATACTGCATCCAGAGGCTTGTACAGTAGGGATTATGTCTTACCCTGACACACCCATCATTATGGAATAGGGTCAATCTGGACTTAGAAGACCACATGACCTTTTTCCATTGTTACAAAGTCCAGTCTTTATTCTCTGTATTTTTTTCTGATTAGTCTCACTATGAAAGCAAAACCCCATGCTATCTGGGTAGGAGGGGCATCCTCTGTCTCACTTATCAATCACTACAGCACTAGCTGATCGTATACGCCACCCTATCACTTTGTCACTTTTGCTTTTTTCCCATCCAGGCAAGAAGGAACTGGTTACTGAACAACATCAGCCATGTTGGACTGGTAGGAGCATAATGAAATAACAAATTAAGGCAATGTTGCATATAATCCTAAAAACAGCCTTAAATTAACCGAGTATGTACACCAAACCTGAAAGGAATCAACTTGGCAGCTTTTGTTGTGTACATGAGTCACTGATCATGTTGGCTCAGCGGGGTAATAACCTCATTTGTTTTGTTTTTTAGGAAGGACGTGAGGTTGTGAGTTTCAGTCCAGGCACCACTGTGGATGTTTATGAGTGCACTACACATCGCTAACACATTCTGTGTGTGTGCGCGCACATTAAAGAGGAATTCGAAAATATGTGTGTGCCATGTATTTGTGTGTGTTGCTGGTGACCCTCACCTGCTGGTATCACACCTAGGGGAAGCAGTGCTGGGACAGGATTATTTGTGCACCTGTGGCTATTTGTGTGTGTGTGTGTGTACATGTTTATATGATGGCCGTTCGAGTCAAACCGGGACATTTGATGCAATTTCTAGTAAATGAAGGTGTAACAAGTTTACATTTACAGAAGACTTAGCTCTCAGCTGTAGAATAATATTAGAATGTTTTAAAGAAGGTTGTACGTCCGTGAACCATAACGATCGCGGCTTCCTGTGAACAATCTGTGGCCTAACCCTTGAAAATTGACGAATCTGTCTGTGGGAACTGTACACACAATCATTCACCAACACCACTGGAAGTCCTGACTTCACTCCAAGCCATTTTCACATGTTTGGGGCATTAAGGGAGTTCCTGGGAGGCCGGCGTTTCAGACCTGAAGGCTCCGGTGTACTGAGAAAACGTTCCACCGTGATGGTGTCCTAGCGTCAGTGAAACAATGAGATGAGTGCATTAGTGTAGGAGGGGATTATATAGAGAAATAAAGGGAGTTTTAACCCTCATAACTGTGTTCTGTTTTACTTCTGCGCAATCAAAAGTCCCAGATTGACTTGAACAGCCCCGGTATTTATCTGTTGGTGTGTATTAGTATGTTGCATTTGTACTGTAAGTGTCCTTACTGTTCATGTGAATGTATGTTCCTATTGTGTGATTTAGGTGTGTGTGTCCATGTGTGTGTGTAATGAAGAAGGCTCTGTTTCAATTAACTCGGCATGTGATTGTCCTGGCTGTGATTAAATCAGTCTGATAACAACACACACACACACATATACACACACATACACAGTTATGAGCAAAGCTGTTTGTTTTTGCCAGAGGAGCTTCACAACATGATCAGCCTAAATCACTGTGACAGGGAAGTCTTTGGAGGAAGGTGCAGAGGAATTCTGGGTAACGTGATGTATGAAGCTGGTAAGTGAGCGTTCATAATTAGTGTATAAGGGTTACATATGAGATACTAGACACACATACTCTTTTCACAGTGTGTTTGTGTGTGTTGGTGGTGACCCTCACCTGCTGGTATCACACCTAGAGGAAGTGGTGCTGAGACAGGCGTGAAGGTGGAGTGTGTGTCCCTCTCAGCATCCGTCTGCGCCCGGAGCAACAAACCCTGAGCGACTTCGGCTACAGAGCCGTCTCCACCTACACACACCACCCTGAGAAAAGAGGGAGAAAGATGGGACAGATGGGTAAAGAGGAAGAGAGAGGGAAATAAATATGAGAGAGACAATAATGCAGAGATGGTGAAGATGGGACAGACGAGAAAACGCCGGAGGGACAAAAAGAAATAAAAAAAGACGGTGAAGAAAAAGAGAGACAGAGAGTGCAGAAAGCTATTTAGATAGATAAAGGATGAGCGCGGTGAGTGGGAGGGGAGCATGATGGAGAAAGAGGGAGGTCTGGACAGAGTGAAATGAAAAGGCAAAGAAGATAGGAGAGAGTGATAAAGAGCAAAAGAGATTTCAAAGAGAATTAGACCTGGAAGAAGCAGAGAGACAGTTGAGATGTGAAGTATTGCAGGAAGTGACGAGTGTGTGTGAGAGAGAGAGAGAGAGAGAGAGAGAGAGAGAGATGGAAAAAGAAAAAGAGGCTGGTAGAAAAATAAATTTGGAGGAAACAGAGAGAGCGATGATGGAAAGACAGAGAAAATCTTTCAGAAAAAAAAGAGGGATATCAAGGGAAGAGGAAGAAAGACAAAAAAGAGAATGAGAGAAACAGATGCAAAGACGAATTAAGGAATAAAGAACAAGGCAGAAGAAGAGAGCAGAAAACAACAGAGATGGAGAGAACACATCCGAGAAAAGGAGTGCAAAGAGAGCAGGATGGTGATGGTGCGAGACAAGAGGAGAGAAAAAAAGAGATGGTGTGGGAAAGACGCGCGTCCATAGTTGTCAATCCGATAAAGCTGCTGTTTGAATCTTTGAGACTCTAAGAGAGAGAGAGAGAGAGAGAGAGAGAGATGGAAAAGACAGCAAATATAATGAAGTTATTCTACTGAAATGCGACCAGCATCTCTGTGTGTTTTCACTCGAGTGGGACTTGTTTGCGTCGAATCTTTACGTCGAGTGAAACGTGTCTCTGATGAGCGACTCGATTATCGCACGTGATCGTTCTCATTAGATGTATCAAAAAAGAGGATTAGCGCACGTGACAAGCATTTTAATCAGGAAACGTCGTTGTCCCACAACAAATAAGTCCTGTCTCTGCAGCGCGGTAAATCGCGGAGAGGGGTTAAGCTCGCTAATCTGCTTTTACGCACATTACTAATAAATGAGGAGAGGACGGCAAAGCAGATTACGCCTGTTTCAGTAATGCGCGTCGAACAATAGCGTCCTGTGTCAGCGCTGGATTGTACTCTCAGCCGTCATCTGCAACGTGAGCAACACGGCTTTATAATCCAGCAGAAGATGTTGGTTATAATCGTTACAGTACGAACAAAGAGGAAAATAATAATCAACATGATGACGCGCATTTAGTGTTATTGTTATGAAAGAGGGAGGATATGTTTCTATAACAGCACACCAGAAATTGTTTTATTCCTCTTATACAACAGCGATTAGGCCAAACTGTTTTATTCATTGAAGAACAACGCCTTTTATGTCTTTCCTTATAGTGCTTATAAACAGTCATTCCATTATTTTTTAAGATTAATTAAAGAAATGCAGATTTTCTTTTTCACGATATTAACTCCTTTGTTTTCTTTTCTTGCCCTGGTCTCACTAGCATTTGTACTTAGTCCTAGGTTCCTAGTCATGCTTCATACATACATACATTCACTTGTCACACCTGAGTATTTGTGAAAATAATGCTTATCTTGTCTTTTCCTTTAAGTATGACTCAAAGATCGATGAGACATAATTCCTTCTTTTAGAACAGAGATTAACCATTACCGTAAGACACAAATAAAGCCAACTGTAGTAAAGACTTGGCCTCAAAATAATTTTATGGGTTTCAGTCCTGATCCTACGTTCACATTACTGTATAAACCGCATTGTTCAATTCTAGCTCTTGGCTAGATTGGATTTGCATGTCATGACGGTTCACTTTTATAAATAAAACGATATTTATCTGACTGGCGTCTAAAATGGCACGTATGCTCACATTGGTACGTCTTTGCTTGTGTTAATGGGGTTAAAAAAAATAAATATATATATATATATATATATATATACTGCATATATGCATCCATTCATTCATTTCAAACAATAGATGCAATTTTAGCAAAAAATTTTAACAAGTATTGCTATCACTGCTCTGAAATCCCCGCGCTTCCGGTACTTACTGACGTCAGCGCCGATTCATTATGATTCAGATCTGAAAAACACGAGACTTGTGTGGTCAGACAATTCTAAAAAAAATTGTGTCAGATTAGGATTAAAAAAAAATCAGATTTAAGTCACTTCATGATATAATGAAGCAATAATTTCAGATAAATACTCATAGTCCATAGTATAACAGTTGTACATGGCATTCTAATAAATCATTTAGATTATTAATACATTTAACTGAATGTGTGAAATGAAACTAATGAAAGCAACCTGAAACGTACAGGACTATGATAACGCTACAAGAAGCTGTCCACTTTAGAAAATGGATGACCCAATGTAAACACGGTAATAAACACTGACCAGGAGATCTTTGGAGAGAAGGAAAGTGTGTGTCTAATGGGGGAAGGGGTGCTACCTGTACCTCCAGAAACTCTTACCACCTGCCAAAAAGAGCATTAGCTAATGCGCCTTATCTTAACCTGTATCTTCAATTCTGTTTAATACTTAGCATGAGACTGAGCCTACAGCAAGGTTAGTCAAGTGGTGCACCACGGATCAGATAAAGCCGGTGAACCCGGCTAAATATTTCAGCTGACCAAACAGTGTACTGTAGTTTAGCAACTTTAGTTTTCTAAACACGAACTCTATTGTTAATCCAATCTGTCAATTATTTAGCTGAAAGCATCTCATTAGATGAGGAATACAGTAAGGTACAAAACTAGATCAGAGAAAGGGTCAAGTTCTCACTGGTTTACAGACATTTCATTTTATTGCACCCATCTAGTTTGGTAATAGAACTGACAATACTGTTGTTTACGATTCAATGAAGGACAACCGGCAAACCGGAAACAGGGTCATGGGTGACCAAGGCACAGTGATGCATGTGGGGAGTAACATCTAGTGTGTCTGGTTCAATCCAACAAAACAGCTTCTGTAGCCCAGACTGCTGAAAAGGTTAATGCTGGCTCTGATAGAACTGTTAGTACATCGCAGCTTTCTGTCTATAGGGCTGTTCAGGCTGTTTAGAGTGCCCATGCTGACTCCTGCCCATCAGCAAAGGGTCCTACGATAGGTATTAAAAGTGGACCATGGAGCAAAGAAAGAACATGAACTGGTGAACAATGAATCCGAGTGTGTCTACAGGGTTTGGACAATGAAACTGAAACAGGTGGTTTTAGACCACAATAATTCATTAGTATGGTGTAGGGCCTCCACAATTTGTCTTGGGAATGACAGATACAAGTCTTGCATGGTGGCCAGTGGGAGTTTGAGCCATTCTTCTTGCAGAATAGTGGCCAGGTCACTATGTGATGCTGCTGGAGGAAAATGTTTCCTGACTCGCTTCTCCAAAACACCCCAAAGTGGCTCAATAATATTTAGATCTGGTGACTGTGCAGGCCATGGGAGATGTTCAACTTCACTTTCATGCTCATCAAACCGCTCTGTCACCAGTCTTGCTGTGTATATTGGTGCAATATCATCCTTATACACAGCACCGCCTTCAGGACACAATGTTTGAACCATTGGTAGTCCTTGGCAGTGACGCGCCCATCTAGCACAAGTATTGGGCCTAGGGAATGCCATGATATTGCATCACTGATCCACCCCCATGGTTCACTCTGGGCATGCAACAGTCTGGGTGGTACGCTTCTTTGGGGCTTCTCCACACCGTAACTCTCCTGGATGTGGGAAAGACAGTGAAGGTGGACTCATCAGAGAACAATACATGTTTCACATTGTCCACAGCCCAAGATTTTCACTGCTGGCACCTTTGAAACCGACATTTGGCATTGGCACAAGTGACCAAGGGTTTGGCTATAGTAGCCCAACCATTGTACATTGCCCCTTTGGATCTCCCAACGAACAGTTTTGGTGGAAACAGGAGAGCTGAGTTGCACATTTAATTCTGCAGTGAGTTGGGCAGCTGTGGTTTTTAATGTTTTTTGGATACAAGGCGGGTTTGCACCCAGACATCCGTTTCAGACAGCTTCCTCTTGCATCCACAGTTACTCTGTTGGATGTGGTTCATCTTTCTTGGTGGTATGCTGACATTACCCTGGATACTGTGGCTCTTGATACAAAGACTTGCTGTCTTGGTCACAGATGTGCCAGCACTGTAATGCGCCATCACTTTTTAACTCCTTGGTTGTTCCTGATTTTTATTTCTTTCTACATTGTAAAACAATGCTCAAGGCATGCAAAATATTCAATTTCCTTTGACTGGTAATGTTGAGATGTATTTGCTACTCATGCTCTGTAAAGTTTTCATAACGGCTCTAATCTGAAGTGCTGTTTGTTAATTGGTGATTTCTGAGGCTTCGCCTTTGCAGCAGAGGTAAGTTTTGGTCTTGCTTTCCTGTGAAGGTCTTCATGAGAAACAGTTTCATTATGGTGCTTAATGGGTTTTGCAAATCCACTTGACACGATACTGTTCTTGCAAGAACTGTTCCAGAACAGCTGACATTCATGTCTTAAAATAAAAACTGACTGTTGATGTCGTTACATAATCATCTAATTCCATGTGTTATTTCATAGTTTTAAAATACCCAGTATTGATCTAGAACGTAGAAAATAAATCACCAAACAAAAACAAAGAAATTTGAAAGTGATCCCAAACTTCTGAGCATTAGTAAAAGTTGTTCCCCATCGCTGTGGGGATGGAAAGTCAAAATCACTTCTATAGTATTAATATAACTTTAGATGTAAAAGATCTCTCTTTGAGAAGTGAGAGTGTCGTGATCTTAATTAAATTTCTGTCCACCTGGATAGAGAGAAATCAGCCAGAGTAAGTCGCCAATAAACACTGGGTTCAAATGAAGCTTTCGGTTATAAGATGATGATAATTACCATTAATGTGCGAGCACAATGAGTGCCACTGTGTCAGCACCGACACCTTATGAACCTGCCTATTATGGCATGCAAACACACATGTTCACACACACGCACACAGAAGCATGCACACACACACAAACACGTGTACGTGCAGAGAGATGGCGCCGTGTCACATGTGTCTTGCACTCGCGACCTTGTGAGAAGTGCATCCAAAATAGCACAGCCCCATTACTGCACAGTTAGATTACTGCAGTAATTAATGAGTTATGATCTATTAATGAAAAATGTGTGATATTACCTTTTCAAACTTAATTCTTCTGAGGTTAATTAGGCAAGTAGAGATAGAGAGATAATGTGTGCATGTGGGTGGGTGTGTGCGAGGCGGGGGTTTGCGAGAGCGTGCCTGTCTGCCGAGCGCAATGGAACGTTTCCTCTCCAAGAAAAAAAAAAAAAAACGCTGAAAAAAGACAATGAGATCTCCTTCATTTCTTTTCCCTGAGCTTTAGCGATGTGTTGATAGCAGGTCCATTTTTTCCCTCTTTAATCAGACACCTCGCATAACTGCAAACCCGCTGTGATGTGTCCTGCGCTTGAGATTTATTCACACGCTGCAGCGTAGAGTGAAATCTTCCAGCACTTTTCTCAAACAAAATTATACAAGATGGAAAAATCAAGTACTGCCTGCCAAATCCAGCGAAAACACTCAAAGAAAATCATTGCGACCTATAAGAACATCAAGCACATCAGTCACAGAAGACCATTTTTTTGGTATTTTTAGCTTATAAACCCTTGTCATGAGCAAAAAAATGTAATCAGATATACTGCAGTGATCAATAAGACATCTTTACTCTTTGATGTTACATATTGGTCAGTGTTAATCCCAGCAGATGTTTGATCAAGAAAAACTGTGTTTGTATTGGAACTTGCTGATGCCTGCATGTGTTTGTTTTTTTAGTGTCTGATTAGTTTATCTGTATTTAATTGGATTTGGGGCGGCACTTTGGCTTAGTGATTAGCACTGTAGCCTTGCACCTCCAGGATCTCGGTTCGATGCATGTTTGTATGTTCTCCCGGTGCTTAGTGGGTTTCCTCCTGGTACTCCGGTTTCCTCCCACAGTCCAAAGACATGCAGATTAGGATAACCGGTGTTCCCAAATTGCCTATACTGTGCGTGCATGTGTGCGTGCGTCTGTGTCCGGTGATGGTTTGCCACCCCATCTAGGGTGTACCACGCCTCATGCCCTAAGTCTCATAGAATAGGCTTCAGACGCTCTGCGACCCTGTATACAAGACAAAGCCGTATAGATGATGAATAAGTGAGTGATTAGTGAGTTAGTGAGTTTTTTCAGTGCCTGACTTGTTTTTTCATGTTTAATGGGGTATGTTGGTGTCTGCCTTTCCTTCAGTGTCTGACATGTTTGTTGGTGTTTGGTGTTGGTTTGGCTATTGTTAGCTTGTAGTTTAAATGCTAATTTTAAAGTTAGGTTGTGCATTTCCAATGTCTGACTTATTTCATGGTGTTTGAAGTGGTTTGTTGGTGTCTGTTCGTGTTTTTTGCTTCGTCTGATTGTAATTGTTAGTGTTTGGGTTAGTTATTGTCTGCTTGTGTTTATTAGTATCTGACTGTGTTGGTGTCTAACTGTAATGTTCTGACATTTTTGTTGGTGTTTAACTGGGTTTGTTGGTGTCTGTTTTTTTTTTCAATGCCTAACTTGTTTATTCGTGTTTAATTTGGTTTGTTATTGTCTGATTGAAGTTTTAAAGGGTATTACTTTTTTGTTGATGTCTGACTGAGTTTGCTGGTGTCTAGTTGTGTTTATTTCCATTGTCCTACATGTTTGTTGGTGTTTGATTGGGTTTGTTTCCCCCAGTGTTTGGTTGGATTTGTTTTTTCCAATCTCTGACTTATTTGTTGATGTTTAATTAGGATTGTTGGTATCTGCTTGTGTTTTTCAGTATATGACATGTTTGTCAATGCCCACATGTGGGTTTTCTGTGATCTTTGGTGTTTAGGTTTGTTAGTGTCTGACTTACAGTATTTGTTAGTGTCCGCATGTGTTTTTTTTCAGTGGCAGATTTGTTTGTTGGTGTTATATTGTTTTTTTGGTGCCTACTTGTGTTTTTTCTGACTGTGTTTGGGTTTGTTGGTGTCTGCTTATGATTTTTCAGGGTATGACTTGTTTGTTGGTGTTTGGTTGGGTTTGTTGGTGTCTGTTTTCCCCCCAGTGTCTGTGTTTGATTGGATTTCTTTTTCAGTGTCCGACTTATTTGTTGATTTTTAATTAGGATAGTTGGCATCTGCTTGTGTTTTCAGTGATCTGACTTTATTTTTCGGGGTTTACTAACAATCTTTCAGAGTCTGACTTATTTGTTGATGTCTACTTGTGCTGTTTTCAGTGCCTGATTTGTTCATTGGTGTTTAATTGTGTTAGTTGGTGTCTGCTTGTGCATTTTCAATGTCTGACTTATTTCATGGTGTTTGATGTGGTTTGTTGGTGTCTGTTTGTGTTTTTTTTTCATTGTCTGACTGTGTTTGTTGGTGTTTGATTGGGTTAGTTATTGTCTGCTTGTGTTTATTAGTGTCTAACTGTGTTGGTGTCTAACTGTAATAAAACACCAACAAATATAAGCAAATGTCAACATACAAAGAAACTGAAAAAATGCAGAAACAAATACAAGCAGACACCAACAACCCCATTTAAACAACAACAAACACAGACACTGGCATTACATTTGTTAATTATTGGTGTTTAGTGGTCCATAAACATATTTCATTAGATAATTATATTTCAAATGTGGCATTAAAATAGTCAAACTGTTATGAACTGTGATTAATGCTGTGGCAATTGTAACAGAAACAGTTAATGAAATTAATAGACAAACGCATGTATAACCTATAGTAGGCTCTGTCTGTATAAGGATGTTAGATAATATTTAGATGTTAGATAATATTGAGTAAGAACCAGCTAGGGGAAGGGATAAGGAAGAAGACGGTGAGGAAGAGCAGGGTGTAATGGTGTAAGGAGTCGCAGATCATGAATTGGCTTCCTCCCTCACCTGATCCATCTGTCTCTTAGCTCAGGTGGGAGCCAAGGCCAGAGCTGTAGGAGAGCTACCTTAAGCCCAGAACACACACCCATTCACCATCACACTCTGATAAACCCATCAACATGCATGAATAAACACGTTTCAGCAAACACCAGCAAATTCTCAAGACCACTGGTACCTGTGTATGTTTGAAGGTTCCACTGAAAGCTGAGTCATTTCGCTCATCACTCTTACAGTATACTGCATCATTCTCCTTTATGGTGTTATTAATAATACTGTAGATGTAACTGCTTACTGATGTTTGATGTTAAATCTTATTAGACGTTAGAGAATGTCACCGTTGGTGATTGATAGATGATAGAACTGATGTTGGCTGGAGGATTTTAGTGTTTGTGTTTGATGAAGCATGGTGGGGTTTAATGGTGAATGTTGGTGTTGGTGTTTGATAGAGAACGTTCTTATTGCATGAAGGATGTTGGTTCAAAGGAGGATGTTGGTGTTTAATAGGTATAATGATGAAGGATGTTATGTTTTGGTTTTCAATGGAAAATGCTGGTGTCTGATAGAGGATGTTGGGGTTAGTGTTTGATTGTTGGTGCTTGCTGGAGGGTGATGGTGTTTGATGGAGAATGGTGGGGGTTGGTGATTGACGGAAGATGTTAGTGTTGGTGCTTGATCAGAAATGTTGGTGTTTTTTGGCAGCTGGTGTTGGTTGGAGGATAGTGGTCATTTCTGATGGAGAACGCTGGTGTTTCATGGCAAAAGATGCTATTAGCTGACGGTGATGTTGGCGTTAATAGGTTGGTGTTTTAATGGAGGATGATAATGCTGGTGTTTGATGGGAGATGTTAGAGTTGGGGTTTGATTGGGGAATTTTGGCATTTGCTAGACAATGTTGATGTTTGATGGAGGATAATAGTGATGATGTTTGATATGATAGAGAATGTCAGTTTAGGTTTTTTTAGGTAATGTTTACTGGAGAATGCTGGAGGTTTTTCTGATTTTAAACTAGCGTCAGTATGGAAAGGTCTAAAAGTCACTATTCTACTTATACCAATGAGGCACAAATCCAAAACCATTGGCTGAATGCATATATCCCGATACTCTTCAACTGCATAATGAAGTGACCAAGCATCCTGCTATTTAAGTTATTTCTGTACATCCATTAAAGTACACCCAGCTTGTCCTTGTCCCTTTTGTCTCACCGTTGTACCACATGCTGCGATTTTAATCAAAAAGCATGGCGCCAGACTTAACACTCCCCCCACCCTTAACCACACGCGCAACCCCGAGGCCAGGCGATAGGACTCTAATGGATGATCATAGATAGGGGTAGAGACAGACAGGTCCTTTATTAGTCTTGTTGGGGTAAGTGGATGCCAGTGCACTAGTTTAGAGGACCTAAGAGTTTGGTGTGTTTTAAGGTGTGTGTGTGTGTGTGTGTGAGAGAGAGAGAGATTGTGTTATCCAGCCACACTGTGCTCCATCACTCCTCCTAGTGCAGGTAATTAAAGATCCACCTGCCTGACTGGTCCCACAGTGGCCTACCGTAATGAACGAGCAAGAGACGGGGAGAGAGAGAGAGAGAGAGAGAGAGAGAGAGAGAGAGAGTCCTGCATCCTACAGCACAGACCAGAGTATTGCAGCTCTAGATGATATGAACTTTTCCTTTAACCCAACTTTATTCATCAGTGCTAAATACTGCATGTAACTTCCAGAGGTATCGGCTAGTGCAATATTATCTCCATCATCTGGTTCACACTTGATGTCACAGAGCGAGAGAGAGAGAGATTTTAATGAGGGTGAAAAGACAGAGGGAACGGAGAGCATTAAAGTTGCATCGAGAAGAGAAGAGAAGAGAAGAGAAGAAGACTCACTTACCCATCGTACTCATCCAGGCTGCACTCCTTCAGGATGGACAGAGCGTGGCCTTTACTCTCAGTGACTGCGAAGGGAAGACATAGAGTTAACAAGTAAATAAATAAGTAAATAAAAGCATAAATAAGCAGGAGCAGTGAAAATGGCCTTTAGTACCCTCATCCAAGCTTTGGCACGCAGCTCGAGTCGAGCATATGGTCCTGGCTATAAAGCAGAATTTATATCCGCATGCTGTTTGCATTTTTAATCAAGAGAAAGAGATGGGGTACAAAACGAACAGCCTTCTTGTGTTCGGGCCGTGTAAAAACGAGGTCGGCTCTGGCGCTGCCTACGCAAAAACCGCATTCCAGCATAAACATCACTGGGAACACAAAATCAGGTCAATGGATCACCTCAGTAGTCCAACAGTAGAAAGAAATATAGTGATATTTATACGCCGGATAAGACTGGTGACTGTTTTTAGCTGAGAGAAGTGGAACGTGACGCTGTTGTAGGACATCTGGCACAAGGTTGTGTGTTCTGAGATGCTTTTCAGCTCAGCATGGTTGTAAAGAGCGGCTATTTGGCTATCTGTTGATACACCATACCTGTTTTTTTGTTTTTGTTTTTTATCTCTATCATCTGCAAGTCACTTCAGGCCAGAGAAATAACTGTTGTTTATTTGTATTTTTTGTGACTCTTGGGTTGACTGCACTAACAACCATGCCGAGGTCACACAGATGACAATTTCCGACATTCTGATGAAGATGAACTGAAGTTCCTGACCATATGTGCCTGATGTTTATGCACTGCTCTGTTGCCACATAATTGGCAGATTTGATAACTGCATGAATAATCACATCCATAAGAGATGTGCAATGTGTTCTCTAAAGGGTTTCTATATTACCAATACAGCTGTAGTTTAGATGTGATATACAGTAGATTCCCAGGGAAAAATGCTAACGAATGCTTGGAGAACAGAGAGCCAGCACTGCAGATGACACCTCATGCTCTCCACTCTTTCTACTCTTGCCCCAGTTAATATTTTCTGGGGCACCTCTGGCATGGACTAAATGGCAGCTGTGCCCACATGTCATGAAGCTCACCACCCCGCAGATTTACCACTCGCAGATGGATGGGGATCGGGCGAGAACATGGAGGGTAATCCTGCTAGGGGAGATCTTCCTGGCACGGGCGACACGGACACACAAAAGCAGATTAATCTACAATAACACTCGTATAATCGTTCCACATGTTCACATATCACTCCGCTCTCACTCAGACTCTATACCGCTTATCCTGTACAGGACCACGGGAGGCCTGGAGCCTAACCAAGGGGACTCGAGGCACACTGAAGGGTAGGAAGGGTACACCTTGGATGAGGTCCCAGTCCATCACAGGGCACAAGTACATACACACACACACACAGACACTTACACTATGGGCAGTTTGGAAACCCACCCATATCATTCAGCTCCCATTATATCCATGCTTGATATGGCTACTGTATGTCTTGAAGATCTAATTTGACAGTTTGCCTGTGATCTAATCAGACGCATGAATGCCCTGAACAAGATGTGATTTATTTATTTTTTTGCTCCTGAATCATCACTCTGAATCTGTATCTCGTGATTTCCATTTGAAATTTTGTCTTGATAGCTCAGTTTTTTTTCCTTGCACTTTGTTCCTTATATCCTTGGGGTCACAACATCAGATCATTTCAGGCTGCAAGACCTGGCACAGGTTTAACACCAGATGCGCTTCCTGTCACAAGGCTTACATTTTCTAACCAGGCTTGGGACTGGCACTGGCTGGGTTGTATGTGGCATAAGTTAACGGTCTTGCCCAACAACCCAACAGTTGCAACCCAGCCGTGGCAGGTTCAAACCTCCCACCCTCTGATCAGCAAACCAGAGCCTCAACCTCATTATCCAACTCATTGCTCTAATCATTTTGATTTAGCCACTCTTCTTTTAAGTTAATAACATCATTTTATTATAGAAACTTTGTTATATTGACTTTCAAACTCATTATTATTCACATGTATTTAAACTTACAGTAGTTGTTATGATTTACTAACTTATCATCATTACTAAGTAACTTGTTTTTATATTATAACTAATTACTTACAGTAAGCATAAGAACAGGACAATCTGATCGTATTGATTCGTACACATTTTTCCCATTTCATACACATTTTCATAATTTCCTTTTGATTCTGTGAAGCTGCTTTGCGACAATGTTGTTAAATTGTTAAAAGCGCTATACAAATAAGGAAAAGCAGCAGGCAAACAACATGGATCAGCCATAACATAACCAGCACATAACATTAACACATATTGATTGTCAGTAATATACCAGTACATTTACATTTATATTTATAGCATTTCACAGACGCCTTTAACCAAGGCAACTTGCATAAGAGCTTTGAAGTTTCCATCATTGCCAATGCCAAATGCACAGCACACCCCCAGAGGGCCTGCAGACCAACGCCAGAGGAGCCAGAGCTGCCCTGGTGGCACAAGGGGAACCCAAAACCTGGGTGATTTTACTGAGTTCATCTTTGTATTGTTGTAGCTGATCAGTGTAAATCGAAATAATGAGTTAATAAGTGGTAACACCTTCAATCGTGATCATGAGAAACTGAGTTAAAGTAATGACTTAGTAATGTATAGTAACCACAATAATGGGTTACTATGTCAAATTCACATAAAATTAAAAAATTGTAATGACGTTATTACACTTTCACGGTTTGTGGCTCACGGATAAAAGAAAAAAAAGAAAATATTTACTCTAGCTATGGTATAACAATACAAGCATACAAACAATTAATTAACTTCATTAACTTCATTATTTATTTGGTTTTAATGTACCATGTTTAACTTAATAATACTATATCCAAACGTATGTGGACACCTGACCATCACACCCACTATGTCACCACTATCGAATTATAGAATTATACTGTAGGAATGTGGTGTGAAAAATTTGTTCTTAATCTTACTTTTTTTTTATTAACAATAACAAAGAAATCCCTTTTACAGTATTACATATTTATTGTTATAAATATAAATTTAATTAGCAGTTAAATTTGGGGCCATTAAGGTAATTAACCTGGCCCTCTGGCAGGCATATCGACTGGGGTCTTGAAAAAGTTTTAAATCCAAATGGGCCACCAGCACTTCGTGCTATGAAATATAAAAAGTCGATTCAGTCACTTTCATTTAACACCCACTGAGCAGCCTGGCTCTTTAGTGTTTATTATATATATATACAATAAACACTAAAGAGCCAGGCTGCATATATACATACAATAAACACTAAAGAGCCAGGCTGCTCAGTGGGTGTTAAATGAAAGTGCAGTTTTCCAATGTGACCTACAGGGGGAGTAACAGAAAATCAAACCAGAGGACAAATGACCCCTAAAGCGTTTGTCTGTCTCCTGCTGGACTTGGTCAAACAGAACTGCAGCTCATGTAGACTGACTTCATGAATAATGACCTACACCGAGGCTCATTGCTCATTCTCCCGCAACTCTAATTAACCATTTTGATTGACATCTTGATATTAGAACCAAATGAAAAAAAAAATAAAAACAAGGTGAAAAACTCTGCATCTCATGTTTAAAGTACTTCGACAACAGTGCCGAGCTTCACAAAAAACCTGAAGTAGAGCGTGGCTTTCCAAGAAATAAAAGATTCAAACGTTAAACAGAAGGATGAGCTGCCACCATCTCCGACCTCCTCCTGCACATTTCTCTCAATAATGTTCGAGGCTAATTCCATCGCAATTGCGCAAAGCAATGCCCTGCAGAATGAGATCTTTAATTTCGATTATGCTAAAGTGTCTTTTAATGGTGGGAGATCGTGCTACAGTCGTGCTGCCCCCCCGGAGCCAAACCATCACCGAGCCGAATTACTGCTCCAATGACTTCTGCGATCACACGGCCATATCCATTAGAGCCCAGACTGCTCTGTAGGAGAGACTGCCTGCTGTTTGTGTATGTGTGTGACTGAGTGAGTGAGAGGAAAGAGAGAGAGAGAGAGCGAGAGAGAGAGTGTGAGAGAGATTTAGCTGTTTCCGAGGACTAAACATTCTCATAATGATTTGCGGTATACATGACGGTGTTGACCGTGTAGCACAGTGTTGAACAGTTGATATGAAAGTCTGCATCTGTAATTATACCTTAGTAAAAGAATTAGTCATGCAAATAATCAGATGAGTAAAAGTCACAAAGTATCAATACGTCATGTGATTGTGATTGTGATAATGGCACAAAAATATTCTAATGTATTTATTAAATTATATCCAAATAATATACATTTGGATATAATTTAATAAATAAATTAGTATAAAACAATAATAATAATAATAACAATGACTTATTTAACCTTACTCAACCTATAAGAACCTTATTTAATGTTTTACCTAAATATAAAAAACATAAATATAAAAAAAACATGTAGTGTGTTATTAAGGAGTTTAGCCTAGGCAAGCTTCAATGCATCTGGTACTGTAGTTCTTCCACACATACAGTATGTTATCTTATCATTATCAATCTGATCATTTTTGATTGATTCACATTGACATTTTATACAAACTTCCATAATTCTTTTGATTGCGTAATGACAATTGTTAAAAGCGATATACAAATAAAACTGAATTGAATTGAATTGAATCTTGTTGTGTGTAAACACCATACTGTACAGATTCACATCACTTTCCCCTCCTTTTAATCAAACCCCTCTGTAAGCTCTTGTAAACTGTGCACGGTTGCAGAGTCATCCTGAGAAGATACAGATCCACCACGGCAGTAGAGCACTGTTCCTTTATAGAATTAAACCAGTTTGATTTGACCCAAATTTGTCAACTGTTCATATGTGCATTAGTATGCATTTAAGCCGCTGTATTAATTAAAGAAGCAAAGTCTGGTGTGATGTGAAAAACGGTGATGTGATTTTTTTTTTATTCCTTGAACTTAAAAGTTTTAAATTTGTTGCATGCTATTTACCGTACATAGGGTATACCACATACAGTATGTCTTCCTTACAATAACTTTCATTATTCTCAGTAACAAATAACTACATTACGTTTTCCACTTTGAGCAGTTTAGTTAAAACGCATGGTGAATCCTAACAGCCCATTAAAGGTGTATTTCGGGTAAGCTGTCAACGGCTACGTTGTTTCACACTTGGCTAGCTAGCTAATTTGTTTAAGTCGATTGTTAATTGCTAATGAACCCATTAACGATACACTCACGGCCACTACATTAGGTACACCTGTTTGAGAGCTCGTTAACGCAGATCTCTAAATCAGCCAATCACTTGTCAGCAACTCGGTGCATTTAGGTGTGTAGACATGATCAGGACAATTTGCGGAAGATCAAACCGAAGAACAGAATGGGTAAGAAAGGGGATTTAAGTGATTTTGAACGGGCATGATTGTTGGTGCCAGACGGGGGTATTTCCAGAAACTGATGATCTGCTGGGATTTTCACAAACAGCCATCTCAAGGGTTTTTTTTTTGTTTTTTTTAACAGAGAATGGTCTGAACAAGACACAACATCCAGTGAGCGTCAGTTCACTGCGAGAAAAGGTCTTGTTGATGCCAGAGGTCAGACTGGTTCAAGCTGATAGGAAGGCAACAGTAACTCAAATCACATCTCGTTACATCCGAGGTATGCCGAAGAGCAGCTCTGAATGCACAACATGTCAATCCGTGAAGCAGATGGGCAGCAGCAGAAGAAGACTCCTGTCAGCAAAGAACAGGAAACTGGGGCTAAAATTCTGGTGGTAACAGCAATTAAAACGTTCATCCTTTGGAGATATGAGAAAGAATGAGCTCGCCTTAAAACGAAAAGGTACACTCAAGTGCTTTCCTATTACAAAAACCCTTTTCTCATCTTTTCAATAATATCAGATTAATAAATCAATGCCGAGTATAGTTGAGTCTGTATAATCACCCGTTAAATCAAACAATTATGACTATGTAATTAGAGATAGGTTGCGATGAGGGTCAGATTTCTTTCAACAAATTTCTTTCTTCATTTTAATCTTTTTTTTTTGTTTTGTTTTTGCATGCTTGAAAAGTTTATCTACATGAAATAAACTTCTCCCTCAGCATGTTATGTTTTGTTTAGTTTATATCAAATGTTCATATGGAGAAGATAATGTGAACATAATGTGAGTCTGTGCTGACAAGAATGACAGATCAATCACACAATGCAACGCGGCTCATTCCCGAGCCCTACAGAGGAGGAACGCAGTCCAACCGAGAGCGTGTGGGTGTATCTGCCCATTTGTGTGTGTGTGTGTGTGTGTGTGTGTGTGTGTGTGTGTGTGTGTGTGTGTGTGTGTATGATCTTGTTCTTATGATTAACTCTGTGTGGATGAGTGTGGATGAGACTGGATGTGTTGAATGGGAAGAGTGGGCAGTCCTGCAGTAGATTTGAGCAGATGGGTTTAGCTCCACCCCCTGGGTCAGGTTACTGCCCGAGAACACACAATGCTTCATGATTATGAGTGTGTGAACCCGCAACACCCAAACCCCCCCCCACTTAGCCCCATGACACCCCCCCCCAATGCACACACACACACACACACACGCACACACACACACACACACACACACACACACACTTACATACAAAGTTCACATTTATCAAAAGGTATATTAATATACACATGTACAAGAATTTAATTCCATGCAGGCAGGCAGACAGACATGAACACACACAATCACATATCACACAATCAATTTAACACATTCAGACTTCACACTTTTTAACTTAACAACCGGATATAAATAAATTCATCTGCAATACAAATGAAACAGAAGTGCTCCCGTTGCCCAGGTTTATACAGTGAAGAACAGTAGGTTACTGGTTTTGGAGAAGAAAAGCTCAACTACATCATGATAACTTCACTAGGGCTATTTCATTAGACTATATGAGTTATTTTAGTTTGATGAAAATTATGAAAAACTTAAGAAGATGATTATGGTTGTTTGCACTGGCATGGGTATGTATAGGTTAGGTTAAGTTGACTTTTTTTAGTTTAAATTATGTTGTTCCCGTTTTGTTAGTTCACTTATGTTTAGTCTGGTTATGTAGGTTCTACTCGGTTCTTTTCAGTTTAAATGGGATTGTCCTGGATTAGATCAATAACGCTAGATAAAGTTGGTTAGATTCGATTTGAAAAAGATGACTTGGCTTCGGTTACTGTAGGTTTGTTTCAGATCTGTTCAGTTCGGCCAGGTTAGGTTCGGTTGATATGGCTTGGGTTAGGATTGTTTAGATTAACTTAGGTTAGGTGTAATTTGCCAGAGTTTACTAAAGTTACATTATGAAGTTATTTGATTCAGTTTGATGTAGCTGAGCTCCCTAGGATCAGGTTAGCTTACATTTGTTTTGTCTCTATTCAGTTACCTTAATGGTAAGTTTGATTGAATTAGTTTGTCTAATTTCATTCTGTTGGACAGTAACGTATGACTCCAGTGCGTGTACATGAAAACAATATGAGAATAACTTACCCTCAACATTTTTTCCTCTTTGAATTTTTATGTATATTTATTATATAAAGATCATTCTTTAGATTATCTGTTGATGATGAGGTTTTTGTTGACAAAAAAAAACTGCAAAATTTGGTAATTGACTAAACTTAACTTAAGGCTCAGTATATTTTGGAAAAAAGCAATGTTGGTTCCCACTAGTTAATTTGTTTAAGTCAATTGTTAGTTGCTAATGAACACCAACAATAAAGTATCTAGATAGCTAAGGCATGCACAAGGTGCGATAAAAAAAAAAGGTCATCATCATTCACCCTTTGGAGATGGCTTAACTAAACTAGGATAATAACACATTAATAAATATGTATTGAATAAATTGATCTAGGCCAAATTGAGAGCTTAGATTATATGTTATTCATATCCACGTCTGATTTAAAGCTCTTTTTTTTTTTGCCTGTTTATTTATGGCTAATTTTCCACAATTACACCAAAGTAATTTCTCTCTAGACTGCTTTCTCAAAGCTGTAATTGCTTCAATCCTTAAGCTTAAGTCGACCTACAGTATTCTGAGTGTCTGTGACTCAACCTCACATCCTGAACCCATACTGAAGGTACTGTTACTTTCAGGGGTGCTGTACAATGCCTGACCGTATGCCATTACTGCACATTGAAACCGTTTATTCTGTGCATTCTTCAGCCTATAACTCCAACCTATTAACAAAAGCTGGAATATGTGAAGAATAAACAATTTCACTATGCAGTAATGTACATGAGATAAATAAAGGCCGAACTTATACTTCTAAATCTTATGTACTTTGATGCTTGTTTGTAAGTTATTTTGATAAATATATCACAACTGCGAGGCTAACGTTACTAACTGTAGCATGTATTATCCGCAAAGCACCATAAATCTTCAGGCTAGTAATTTTCAAGAATGAACCAATGAATTGATGTGACTTTTTAAGTCGATGGATGTGACTTTGTAAGTTTCATCTGAGTACTATGTCAAGATAACGACTTAGCTTCTATTGTGTGGATATGATTGTTAATTCATGATAGCGTCCTTAATTTTATCCTGTGTAATGAAACGCGTCTGATATGGAGGTACGTCTCTGGTGCATCTTTTGAAGAGCTGAAGAAGGCATGTTTAGCCGTTAGCATTTAGAAAATGGATGGGAAGTGACTAAAAAAATGGGAAATACCAGAATGGTATTTTTTGTCTCCCATGTACCTATGAAAAGGTTACAGTGTAATGTCAATCACCTTCCTGTCTCTAATGCAGGTCTTAATGTCTTTTCAGGAAATTCACTTCCTTAGCCGTCATTTTCTCCAAAGTACCCTTCTTCTAACATGACCATTTCATATTTGAATTATGTGATAATTATTTATTTATTTATTCATTTATTTACCGCTATTCGGTTTAGGAATCACCTCTAAGCCGTGGCATTCTTATGCCTAACATATTGATTTGTCCTGAGACGTTACATTATGTGTGTGTGTGTGTGTGTGTGTGTGTGTGTGTGTGTGTGTGTGTGTGTGTGTATATATATATATACACTGATGGGTGAACAATGTGGTAGAACATTGGCCTGAGGGCAGACATTAGTGTACCTCAGTCACCAGTAATGCCCTAAGGAGGCACAATCCCCTAAACACCATGATGTCATCCTGCAACCACAGGACGCAGAGGCCCATATGTGCTGGACCGAAACTTGCTGCCGCCTTAATAAACCCTATTTAACGTCTAAATAGGGTTTATAAACATTACAAACAATACTGTTTTTGATTGGCTGGGAGTCTGCAATTAGACTCCAAAATGTAATAATATTTTTACGCAGATGTTCCTAATATAATGTAACTGTGACAATCAGAAGTAAGCTAGGCCTATATTTAGGCTTCACTATCTACTATTATGTTTGCCATTACACCAAGATAAAAATGATTAATGTGGCTATAATCATTTACATGCTACAGTGTGTGTGTGTGTGTGTGTGTGTAACCTGTGTGTTTTAATTAAAAGTGACAAGAACAAAGCGAGAGAATGCCCCCAAGATGTAACCATAGCAACAATAGCATGACAGAAGCCTATTTTGATGACAGGGAGCTAGAAAGTTACGTATCGATCAAAAATTTGGTATTTTTATTCTATTCAGTTAAACTGTATGAACAGACACAACACAACAGTGTCATCATAACAGACTCTACTTTGTGTTACATTATGATATCGATGTGTACTTGCATGGCCGATGCGCCACATGATTTATGTCAAACATTTATTTAATTATGAAAGGTGTTGAGCACCTTCAGAACCTTCTGCTTGTTCTAGTCAAACCGGGACTTTGGTTTTGTGCAGAATAACAGAACACAGTTATGAGAGTAAAACTCCTTTTATTTCTCTGTACAATCCGCTGCTACACTAATGAAACACTTATCCCAGCGTATTACTAGTGCTTGGACACCATCAATGTAGAAAGTTTACTGCCGTGATTGGACTGCCTGCTTCACATCGGAAACGCTGGGTGACCTGAAGAGAGGTCAGCACTGTCCGCGGGGGTGTGGGAATAACTCCCAGCCGACTTCCTGTAATGTGCAAGAGGTGTTGGTGAATGATCGTGCGTACGGTTCCACCGACAGATGCGTCTCTTCTGCAAATTGGTGACAAGTTATCCGTCGATATTCAAGGATCAGGCGTTAAAGGCTTTGCTTGAGTAAGGTGAACGCTGTAGATGCTTGTCCAATCCTGCTTGAACTTGAACTCCTGTTCAAGCTGAACTTCATCAACGTCATCCGTTGTCATGATATTGGTTTTATTCACATGTAACTTCAGGCTTACGGTAACTCCGGAATGGGATTTATGGTCCCAAGCCCAGCTATAAAAGGTGAAGTGTTGGTTCCCGGGTAAGGGCCCAAAGAAACTTATGGTCGAAAGAATAAATCAAACTCGTGTGCTTTTACTTTACCAGCAACTATTGACATATTTACATTTTTTATCAAGTGTGTGTGTGAATCGCTTTTTTTCTTTTTTTTTTTTTTTAAATAGGGTCCTCACCATATGGTCATCACAATCACCTAGTCGTCACAAAAAATATTTAGACAATATTTCCTTATGCTCGTTGTGATTTAAGATAAGAATCAAACTGTGTGTGTGTGTGTGTGTGTGTGTGTGTCATACCTGTGACATCAGTCTGTATATCGGCGAGTTTAAACAGTGGCGCTACCCGCTCCCGGTAGATTTGGTACGCCTCTTTCTTGTGGCTTATCGGGTTTATGAAGACCTTCAGTGACTTGGGACGATGTTTAAAACCTGCAACAAGATGAGAGAGAGAGAGAGAGAGAGAGAGAGAGAGAGAGAGAACAAGAAATAAAGATAGACAACCCAGCATTTAGCCTGACTGTGTTCAAATGGCCAATTTTAATATTATAAAGGAAAAAAAACTGTTTAAAAAGTTACACTAATAATAATAATGATGCTAGCAATAAAAGCAGGTCACTATACATTTTGTCTTAATGTAACACACAGCTACATTAACTAATAACCTCATAATTGCAGTTTTCGTTGAAATGAAAGAAAAATTAGTTCAGATTGAGTTTAGAAGCTGAATAAGGCGACACAGAGGCAGCGGCGCCTTGCAACTCCAGAGTCCAGGTTCGATTCCCACCTCAAGCCTGTGTGCCTGGAGTTTGCATGTTCTCCCCATTCTATTATTATTAGTGTTATTATTATTATTATTATTATTATTATTATTATTATTATTATTGTTGTTGTGTTTTGTGTGAATATTCCAGGTGTTTTAGAGTACAGTACTGTGCAAAAATTCTTCTAATATTTTAATGTAAGCTTTCTGAAGGACGTTTTTTAAATATAATTTCTGGCAGGTTTTTCACTCGATTTACTGTACCTAAGCAATTTCAGAGGAATTGTTTTGTTTGTTAAGCCTCACTGTGACCTATGAACCATATAAGCATAAAAAAACATCTAACTTAAGGCATAACTCAGTGAGAAACAGGTGCAGATGTTGACAGATAATCAGGCCGGTGATTAGTATACTGATGATGCTGAATGCTGAGTGGTTGGAACAGACGAGAAGGGAAACGAGGTCGCTGCTGAAGTTGTCACATAAACAAGTAATTGTTTTATTGTATCTTTAGGCACTTTGCAGCCCGTCATAAAAATATATAAAATATTTGTTCCCAATCCTTTAATAGAATTAACATAATTTAACATAAATAAATGAGGGTGCCATAAGATTTTTGCACAGTACTGTATTTAAAAAGTGTGTTTTGTAGCCATAGAAATGCATACACAGTGGAACCTTGGATTATGAGCATAATTTGTTCCAGAAGTGGACTCGTGTTCCAAAACACTCGTAAACCAAATCATCATTTCCCATAAGAAATAATGAAAACTCAAATTATTCATTTCACAGCCCCAAAAATTAAATACATAAAAATAATTAATACAATCTATAAAATGAAAATAAAACAAATTAATCTGCACTTTACCTTTAAAAAAAAGTACAAATAAATCCTGACAGATAAGTGTTTCCGTTGGTGAGACGTTGAAAGAATTCTGCAGCGCAAGAGTGATGCTCGGTGTCAAATTAAGAGTCGCATGCATGATACATGATACTCGTGGCTCGTTAACTAATACTTGCTCGGTTTCTGATCAAAAATTTATTAAAAATCTTTGCTCGGTTTGCTGAACACTCGTAAACCACGTTACTCGCAATCCGAGGTTCCACTGTATACACAAATACACACACATAAAGAGAAACATTTGACAAACTAATAAGCTAAATAAGAACAGTACACGGTAAACCTAATATGTTTCATATTGTGCAAAATTAAATTTTAAGTTTTTTTAGACATTGAGATGAGTCTCCAGTGTGTGTGTGTGTGTGTGTGTGAGTGAGAGAGTGTATTCCATCAACAATCATAAGAAATTAACATTTCCTGCTTGTTGTCATTTTGTTTTCCATTTTTGTATTAAACAAACCAGTTTATCATATGTTCACCTGATGTGACCTAACAAAAGAGGATCCCCTCCCCCAGCTTGTTGCGCAGCTTTGCTATATTGTGGAAGGACGTGGCTTAGCAGTAGCTCATTTACATAGACACTGAAACGGTGAATTCGGAGGAGGAGTGAAGTAATGGCTGATTGAGGTGCAAAAATGTCTAATTTCAGCTGCAGCATTACCACACACTAGCGCACTAGGACCGGTGTTTATTTATTGAAAAAAAATAGTAAAATATGGAACCTTTGAAGAGAGACAAAAAGGACAGATATTGTTCATACAGTAGTCTGGAGACTGCCCGTACAGCGAGCTGATCAATCTAACGGTGTACACTTTAAACTGAGGTTAAATGAAACTCCAGGGAAGTCCAGTTTACTGGAGGGATTGTGAATCGATCAGCAGCTTCCCTTTGGCTCAACGATTCCAGAGCTGCGTCTACAGCTGTGGCCAAAAGTTTTGAGAATTACATAAATATTGGAAATTGAAAAAGTTGCTGCTTAAGTTTTTTATAATAGCAATTTGCATATACTCCAGAATGTTATGAAGAGTGATCAGATGAATTGCATAGTCCTTCTTTGCCATGAAAATTAACTTAATCCTGAAGAAAACTTTCCACTGCATTTCATTGCTGTCATTAAAGGAGCTGCTGAGATCATTTCAGTAATCGTCTTGTTAACTCAGGTGAGAATGTTGACGAGCACAAGGCTGGAGATCATTATGTCAGGCTGATTGGGTTAGAATGGCAGACTTGTTAAAAGAAGGGTGATGCTTGAAAGCATTGTTCTTTCACTGTTAACCATGGTGACCTGCAAAGAAACGTGTGCAGCCATCATTGCGTTGCATAAAAATGGCTTCACAGGCAAGAATATTGTGGCTACTAAGATTCAATAATGTATAGGATCATCAAGAACCTCAAGGAAAGAGGTTCAATTCTTGTTAAGAAGGCTTCAGGGCGTCCAAGAAAGTCTAGCAAGCGCCAGGATCGTCTCCTAAAGAGAATTCAGCTGCGGGATCAGAGTGACACCAGTGCAGAGCTTGCTCAGGAATGGCAGCAGGCAGGTGTGAGCACATCTGCACGCACAGTGAGGCCAAGACTTTTCGAAGATGACCTGGTGTCAAGAAGGGAAGCAAAGAAGCCACTTCTCTCCCCAAAAAAAACATCAGGGACAGATTGATCTTCTGCAAAAAGTATGCACACATTCGAATGGACTGCTGAGGACTGGGGCAAAGTCATATTCTCGGATGAAGCCTCTTTCCGATTGTTTGGGGCATCTGGAAAAAGGCTTGTCTGGAGAAGAAAAGGTGAGCGCTACCATCAGTCCTGTGTCATGCCAACAGTAAAGCATCCTGAGACCATTCATTCATCCAAGGGAGTGGGCTCACTCACAACAACAGTTTGGTGAAGAACAATGCATTTTCCAGCAACTGAAACAAAGATCTAAAAGCAGTTTAGCAGCAAACTTTGTGAAAACTAATATTTGTGTCATTCTCAAAACTTTTGGCCACGACTGTACAACTTCTCAGAACTCTGCACATGAAAACCATAAAGTTCTTTCAAGTTGCAGAAAAAAAGCATCTTGTTTTTTTTCACCTTCTTTTTTTATCCTTTTCATCCTCGCGTTCCACACCTTCTTCTTCATGTTTTTCATACTCTTTGATTCTAGTCATTACTGTTAGCTTTCCTGCTCCTCCTCTCTTTCTTCTGCATCTTCATCTTTCATCTTTTCTTCTTCATCATTTCACGATTCCCTGCTTCTTTTTCTTCTTCCTCTTCTTCTTAAGAGAAGTGTTTACTGATAAATAGCACTGAGTGGGAAATTTACAGATGGAAAGCTACTGAGGCAGAGAGAGAGAGAGAGAGAGAGAGAGAAAGAAGGAATGAATGAGTGGTAGCGTAAATGTGATCCCCATGGGTATTGATTTAAAAGCTCTGTGCTTCTCCCGTGTAGGGGAGCTCACATCTGTCAGTGTCTGTGTGCTTGTGCGTGCGTGTGTGTGAGTGAGTGAGTGTGTTAGTGTATATGTGTGTGTGTGTGTGTGTGTAAGAGCTCAGAGCTCCATAATGATCATCCTTCCTGCTGAATGGAGCTTTTGTGCTCAGACACGGTGCAAGTTCACCCCACTCGGAGTGGAAAGGTCACGACTGCCGCTGTTGTTCGCCGCGCTTGAACCTCTGCCAGGAATCGCGGGGAAGTCATGAATAAAGACACCCTTTGGGCTTGTACACATGCACGCATACACACTCACACAAACAATGCGGATTCTTACACCCTCACATACACATACTCTCACTCTGTTACAACCAATTTTTGTGTCCAGTCTTTTTGTCAAGATATCAAAATATCACTCATATTATTTTTTCTGTGTGTGTGTGTGTCTCTCTATATGTATATCTCTCCTTCTCTAAGCATATATTAGTAACTCATCATTAGCTGGAAGGTCTTTCCTCCTGGAGTGTATAAAATCAATGGAATCTCAAACTAAAACACACACACACACACACACACACACACACACACACACACACACACACACACACACACACACACACACACACACA
>QMIH01000094.1:181711-199312 GCA_003987875.1 Clarias batrachus
ACACACACACACACACACACACACACACACACACACACACACACACACACACACACACACACGCTCCCACCCATACAGTACACTCCTACTTAATCCCCTCCGAAGGTTACTACCCATCAGTCTACTAACAAGCTACTGCCCTCTCATCATCCTCCTCCCTCCTGACATCGCAGCGTCTCCGGTGTCGCACGGGGTCACGGTTCAAACAGAGATGTAGCCCTTAACATTTTTCTATATAGAATTGATTACATTGCATTCCAAGAACCATTAATGGCTTGGTATCTTCACTTCTGAAAATGAATGAGATCATTTTTAAATGAAGTGTTTAAGGACATATACTGTAGGGCAAAAAAAAATACAATCAATCATCAAAGCATGTTTGGTTTCTGTTGTGTTTTTTTATCACAGTGGTACCTCGGCACACGAACGCCCTGCCTTGCAATTTTTCACTTTAAGGACTAAGGTTTTGCAAAAAATTTGACACACACTCTTTGGTCATGTCTACTTCAGATTGCACGTCCTTCATGGAAGTTTGTTTGTTTCCTTTTTTTGCATTTTGTGCAACTGTAAAGACATACTGTAGCACCATGGGTCCCAAGAAGGTTAGCAAGGATGGTAGCAAGAAGAAAACGGAGCCACTTTCTATTTATTTCATATTATACTTCATTTACATGTCTTTTTCTAAATGTTTTGGTTGCTTTTATATGCAAAATTTTATTTATAGTGTTGGAAATTGGTAATATTAGTAACATCTATAATATTTTCCTTGGTGGCTAAATCAGGTCATCTGCATGTACATTATTTTCCGATGGAAAAATAAGCTTTCCAATACGAATTTTCGCCTTAAGACCTTGCCTACGGAACGGATTAAATTTGTATCTCCAAGTATCACTGTGTGTAGATTTTTATTGTTATCATTTAACCAATCATTGTTATCAAGTGACAGAATTTTCTTATCTGCCCTTAGTTCTTCAGTGATGTCACACACACATGTTGATGTGGTTCAGGACACTGGCTGATGTCTTGTCATCAATAAGGATTAATAAAAACTACACTATTTAGCTGAGCGTTAAAACTTACTATATTATGTTTGTGGCTCCATCTACCTAAATATGTAGCACAAGGCTGGACGATGTAAATACAAAGCTGCTCTACAATTTGGAAACACTCTTTTACTAAAACTCAGAATGTGTAGTCAGCCATGTTGTTTGAAGCAGGTGTATAAAGCCTTGGACTACACCTATCTTTAAAACAGTGTATAAAAGTAAAAAAAAAAAAAAAACTGAAATATAGTTGAAAAGCAGCGATGATCGGGCCCAAGCACCTGCGCCATCGCCCAGTGGCTCATACTGCGCTCACGCAGGCGTTCCTCACTGATAGTAACAGTAGGCAGCATCCTCACCAGCTATTATATAACTAAGGAAACCACTTTTCGTCATAAGTTTAAGTGCTCACCACTGCTGAACCGTTTGGGACATCAAAAATCTCTTCACAATTTTGCGTCCTCAATGTGTTTGAGACAATATTGTCCTGGTTTTGCAAGGATTGTATAAATCCCCTTAGAGGAGTATATTAAAATCCATTGGGTTCATTTTGCAAACAACCCAAAATAACTGACTTCCTGTTCAACTCAATGAGATCTGAATGTTTATCGGGTTTCACGCACAACTATGATGTCATAGTGCTTGGGCCCTAATTAAAATAAAATGAAAAGAAAAAAATCATAAAAAATGCTCATTCCCTGGACCATTCATAATGTTAATAAGGAATGTGTGTAACTGTATGATTGAGCTGGCCATTATACAGTATGTACATTAGGTACAACTGTTCGAGAGCTCCCTAACAGAAATATCTAGTCAGGCAATCACTTGGCACCAACTCAATGCCTATAAGCATGTAAACATGTCAAGATCAAGTCAATCTGCTGAAGTTCAAACCGAGCATGAGAATGGGGAATGAAGGTGATTTATGTGACTTTGAACATGGCATGGTAGTTGGTACCAGATGTGCTGGTCTGAGTATTTCCTATACTGATGATCTACTGGGATTTTCACACACAACCATCTCTAGAGTAGAGAAAATATCCAGTGAGTGGCAGTTCTTTGGGTGAAAATGTCTTGTTGATGCCAGAGGTCAGAGGAGAATGGGCAGACTGGGTCGAGCTGATGAAAAGGCAACAGTAACTTAAATAACATCTACTGAAAGGCATCTCTGAACCTTGAAGCAGATGGGCTACAGCAGCAGAAGACCACACCAGGTGCCACTCGTGTCAGCTAAAGACAGGAGACTGAGGCTACAATTTGCTTGAGCTCACCAAAACTGGACAACAGAAGATTGGAAAACATTTCCTGTTCTGATGAGTCTCAATTTCTGCTGTGACATTCAGATGATAAGGTCAGAATTTGGTCTAAACAAGATGAAACCCTGAATCCATCCTGCCTTGTATCAACCATTCCATGTGTCATGGTGTCAGCTGATGGTGGTGGTGTCGGGGAGGTGGTGTCAGGAGATTTTCTTGGCACACTTTGGGCCCCTTAGTGCATAATGAATATTTTTGTTGACCGCACCCATCCCTTTATGAGCACAGAATAACACGCCATGCCACAAAACCATCTCCACCAAAATCATCTCAAACTGGTGTCTTGAACATGACAATCAGTTCACTGTCCTCAAACGACCTTGAGACTCACCGGATCTCAATCCAGTAGAGCATCCTAGGGATGTGGTGGAACGGAAGATTCACATCATGGAAGTTCAACCAACAAATCTGCAACTACTGCATGATGTTATGTCGATATGAACCAACATCTGTAAGGGATGTTTTCAGAACATTCTTGAATCTACTGCATGTCATAAAGAATTAAGGTTCTGAAGAAAAAGGAGGTTCAACCCAGTACTAGCAAGGTGTACCTTTATTAAGTGGACAATAAATGTGGATTTATATAGCTATATCTATATACGAGTTGAACGTCAACAGCATCTATAGTCATATATCTGCAAATTGGGATTTGCAAGACGTCTATTACACATGTAGTGTCATTATTACTCATTTGCAAATCGAATAACTCCATAGAGTGGCAACAAAAATAATTTTACATTATTATATTTACACCTCCCCATGATGCACAGGGATTTCGATCAGCCAAAAATGCCTGGTCCAATTGTATTCTACAATGATACCGATGTTATGATCATCTCATGTGTTTGTGTGTATGCATGTGTGGGTGAAACGAACCGGAGTGTGGGAAGATGGGCTGTAAAGCCTGCCCCGTGTGCTGCCTGGTGTTACTATGGTACATAATCCTGAGTTAGTGCGAACGTCGCGCTACGTCTCTGAGGAATCAGATCCCGGTGATGAACCTGCACTCGGGTTTCTGACTGTTTTCATGGCGCCAAAGGCCACGGCGATTAACAGCGCACAGCCATTTGCACTCACGTGTATAGTTACACAGAGACTGACCTTTTGCAGGCACAAACGCTACTGGTTCAGAGCGTACAGTACGCTCAGAGGGAGCCGTCAGACACGATCTGCCACGTAGCACCGAAGATCCACATGACAAAATAAAGTTACTACACTTATTCTCCATCTGTCTTACTCTCCATAAGTCACATTACATACATCATGTCAAGCAAGCCTGTCTGTCTATCTGTATGTCTGCTTGTCTATGTGCCTGTCTGTCTGTCTGTGTGCCTGTCTGTCTATGTGTCTGTCTGTCTGTCTATGTGCCTGTCGGTCTAAGTGTCTGTCTGTCTGTCTATGTGTCTGTCTGTCTAAGTGTCTGTCTGTGTGTCTGTCTGTCTATGTGTCTGTCTGTCTATGTGTCTGTCTGTCTGTCTATGTGTCTGTCTGTCTATGTGTCTGTCTGTCTATGTGTCTGTCTGTGTGTCTGTCTGTCTGTGTGTCTGTCTATGTGTGTGTCTGTCTATGTGTGTGTCTGTCCATCTGTCTGTCTATGTGCCTGTCTGTCTGTCTATGTGCCTGCCTGTCTGTCTATGTGTCTGCCTGTCTGTCTATGTGTCTGCCTGTCTGTCTATGTGTCTGCCTGTCTGTCTATCTGTGTGTCTGTCTATCTGTCTGCGTGTCTGTTTGTCTATGTGCCTGCCTGTCTGTCTATGTGTCTGTCTGTCTGTGTCTATCTGTGTGTCTGTCTATGTGTCTGTGTGTCTGTCTGTCTATGTGTCTGTCTGTCTGTGTGTCTGTCTGTGTCTATCTACAGTATCTATTGTTCTACAGTGGATATAATAAGTCTTCACACCCCCATTAAAACTGCAGGAAAAGTTACAATAGAAGTGGTGCTTAAGTATACACACCCCTTAACTAATATTTTGTTTAAGGACCTTTTCTTTGAAATACAGAAAATGGTTATCATTTGGCTATTTCATTCCACCGCTTATCTATTTTTGTACCTATGCATTTCTTATATATACTTATCAATCTAGTGCAACTGTCCATCTACAGATTCACCTATCTATCTATCTATCTATCTATCTATCTATCTATCTATCTATCTATCTATCTATCTATCTATCTATCTATCTATCTATCTATCTATCGGTCCCGGTGCGACTGCCTTCACATGCATATGAACTTGAGTAACATCCTAATCTTAATCTATAGGGTTTAATATGATGTTGGTCCCATAATCCCAAGGTTTAGGAGTGTGTTTATGGGAATGTTTAACCATTCTTCAAGCGCATTTGTGAGCTCAGACACTGATGTTGGACAAGATGGCCTGGTTCGCAGTCTCCACTCTAAATCATCACAAAGGTGTTCTATTAGGTTGAGGTGAAACCTGCTACCTACCTACCTGTCTGTCTGTCTATCTGTCTGTCTGTCTGTATGTCTGTCTGTCTGACTATTTATATTCCTACATCCATTTATATATCTATCTACACATCTTCCATTCAACCTACCTACAGTATCTATCTATCTATCTGGCTATCTATCTATCTATCTATCTATCTATCTATCTATCTATCTATCTATCTATCTATCTGGCTATCTTCCCTGTCTTTTCAATGACTTACATTTTTGTCTCTATGTCCAACTATATATCTGTCTGTTTACCAATCTACTCTAACCAGCTCTCTATGCATCCATCTATGTCTCTGCCTATGTGCACCTCTCTTTCCTTATTATTCTCCATCTCTACATCTATGTAACTGCCTGTCTGGCCTTTCATCGATCATTCTATCCATGTTTATCTACCTCACTTCAGTCTGTCTGTCATCTACCTATCTGTCTGTGTCTCTTTCTCTTTATTTGTCTCTTTACTCAATAAATTTCCGTCTCTCTCTCTCTGTGTCTGTCAGAGTGTGCATTGTATCCCCTAAGACCATGTTTCCCACTGTACTCTCTTGTCTCTCTCTCTCGCTCTCTCATTAGCACAGAGAGTGAAGGTTGGCTGTGTTTTACGGGCAGTGCGGCAGAGCTTTTGTTTAGCTGCATAGATCGAAGTGTAACCCGACACCATGTTCAGGTAATTTACTGATGATTACGGGAGAAAAGCTCCCTGGTGGCGGAGGGGCCGGTCCACAGGGAGAGCCTGAGAAGCTTCACGCAGATGCACACAGACGCTCGGCAGGGTTGGGTGACATCAGCACATTAACACACACACACACACACACACACACACACACACACACACACACACACACACACACACACACACACACACAGAACCACAGCTAAGCCTCAGAGCCTCTGAGTGGCCACATCATCCATTCTTCCAGACCTGATGACCTCATGGAATGTCCACCACACACGTCTTACATCATTCACCTCGCCACTGTGGGAGGGAAAGTCAAAGATGTTAAGTAGGACTGCTTTGGGTTATCCATGCATTTGTACACTCTGGCAAGGTGATGGATAAGTAGCTTTATAGACTGATGCTTACGGACAGATGGACGGAAAAAGGCACTGACAGATATACCAACAGATAGACAAATAGACAGACAGACAGACAAACAGGCTGACAGAAAGAATGAGACATATCAAGAGAGTAAAAACAGAAGAACCAACAGATAGACCAAAAGAGACAGGGACAGACGGAGACAGACAGAGATTAAGATTGACAAAAAATCAAAAGCAGAGATTTACAGACAGAGAGGAAGAGTGACGAGTGACAGATAGACAAACAATGCAGACAGACAGACAGACAGACAAAATGAGGATGGAAAAAAAGATCGAAAATGAGAACTACAGACAAAAAACAGGCCATGATAGATAGATAGATAGATAGATAGATCGATAGATAGTTACTCTTATTAAATATATTTAATACATCATGTCATATTTGATCAATATATGAAATATAGAATTATTTATTTATATTTGCAAAATGAAACGGTGTCAGTCTGAGATATAGACAGAAGGAAAAAGAGAGAGCACTAACTCAAGATAAAAAAAAAGAAAAAGAGAGATGTAGAAAGGCACAGCCACACGGTCGGTGCTGTAATATCGCGCATGAGCGGTCTGAAGGCTGCCCTGCTGCCTGAACCCAGTGCACGCAAGCAAGCTCGGAGAAAAACGGGCTAATCCTCAGTAACAGATGTCTTATTTTTGCAGTGAAAAATCCCCAAGTGGCGGCGCAGGCTGGAGGCCTCGGTGTGGGAAAGGTCAGAACAACGGCGAGGAGGAGGAGGACGATGACGAGCGGCCATACAGGAGACGGGCGGATGAAGAGCGAAGGCGCTCCTCTCCGCACGCGGGCCTAGCGCCGAGACGCTTCCTCAGATCCCGTGCCAAGAGAGGAGCATCTGGCGAAGAATCAGGGACTGGCATTAGCGAGCTTTAACAGCAGGGAGTCTCCAGATTTGTCCCCTCGAGCAGGGGGATCACACACAGGGGGGACGCTCCAGGAGGAGGAGACATGAGATGGAGACTTGGCCTGCGCCTCCGAATCCTAACACTCGAGCTTTTCAGTCACTTACAGTCGTTTTTTGCATTTTTGAATTAAACCGAGGCTTGGAGGATTCGGGTTTTTCTGGGAGACGTTTTATTTGTTTTGAAATAAAATAAAAGGAACGCAATCGCATGAAAATAAATAAATTAATATACATAAGCTGAGTCTAATATTTTAAAGGCTGATAACAGATACCAGCTTGGCACTGTGTCATCATGGCACTGGGATCACACCCTCACCTCAAACCACCTTCTTCTCTAACTTGTTTAGAAAAGAAATATAGTTAGAAATAAATTCGCCTGATGTAGGGCGCACAACGAAAATACCACTGAACGGAAAAAGTCATTCTTAATTTAGTAAAACATTTATTATAATTATTAAATTAGCCCTTATACCTGGTAAACCCTGAGACTTTAATCCTTCATTTGCATACTGAAACATGATTGGCTGATGCATTTTATGACATATTAGCATATTAACATGTTTTTTAAAGGTATACAACAAAACTGATGCAATGAAAAGGTTTAATTTGAAACACTTTGGACAGGTTTTAATTCATTTGATGTAAAATCCACTTCACTTGACTTTAGCTAAACTTAAACAGACTTACATAAAGGTGAAGTTGTATGGCACTGAATATTAAGTAAAAATTATATTAAAAATGTCATTCTAACCTTGTTTCTGAATCAAAATGTATTTTAAGATCTTAAAATCTTAAAGCAACTACTAAAAAACTACTACGATCGCTTTTCTTGCAAACAAGTCGTTTTCATTTTGAGTTTAGGTGAACTTTAAGTTTGAAGGGACTTAATACGCAAAATTCACTTTTTAATCATTTTAGTCAAGTCGATTTTACCTCTAATGTGACATCATAGAAGATGAGACCCCTCCCCCCAGCTTGATGCTCAGTTTCCACAGTAGCTCAGTTTACATAGACGATCAATTACATAGACACTAAAATGGCAAATTCTGAAAAGAAGGGAAATAAAGTGAAGCTGAGCACTGAGGCTGAACACGGGGATTATACCAGGGGTATTTTATCTGGCGCAGTAACAGACGCACTTTCACACAGCTGTGTTAATCTGTTAAAAAAATAGTCAAATATTTAAGGTAAAACACTATCATGAAGCAGGTTCAGAAAACTGAGATTGTGCAGAAAAAATATTGTTATGAATTTTAACCATTTAACACTTTTCCCCCACAGACACTGCATAACCCCACGTGAAAGTGTCTTCGACTTACTAAGTGTGTAAAATAGCAACAAAAAATTAAGAAGCAGGTATGTTGTGACTGGTAGTCTACACTACATTCAGGGCTAAAAGGATGATAATGTACGCATACACAAACTCTAGACATAACAAGTTATGGCTGACTGACTGAGCTTCAATTTTTGCTTAAAAAAGTCAAATCCAACACAAAAGCTGTTAAGGCATTTATATTTTCCTGATCTGCTTTGTGAGACTAAAATAAAGCAACATGTGTCTTGTGCCTCCGTTATGTCTGAGCGCTTCTACCTCTGGGAGTGACAGATAAGATGAAGAAACGAGTCAGGGGAACACACACACACACAGACACATGCGTGCGCGTGCGCACACGGCACTCTGAGAAACTGATACGCACCGTTACCTACAGCGCAGTGAACCCCAGCATCTGTCCACCCCGCGGAGAAACACCGCAACAGACGGTCTCACTCCTTCATCAAATTATTCTCTCCGTTTCCTTTCATCCGCACTGAGCAACCCAGTCGTTCTTGAAAATCAAGAGGGAGTGATTTACTCACTTAAATTAATTACTCATTCCTTCAATCCAGTCGGTTGAGCTCAGCTGTGTANATAATAATAATAATAAAAGTTACTTTATTAAAACTTACCAAACTATCATCAAAAGAATATTACACAATAAACTTTTATTCCCTTTACTCTAAATTGTATGTACTGTTTTTCTAACTTGCAAAGTTGCACTTTGAAAGGTTTTCTTTTAGATTGACTCACTTTTGTAATTCGGTTTTGTTTTCTTTTTTATATTTGCATCTACAGCATTTGGAAGACGCCCTGCTGTATATCCTTGATAGAGGCACATCTGTAAGTCACCCTCACTCAGAGTCACTTACAGATGTGTCTCTCTCAAGAATCTATCAAGATAATACAAAGAGAGAAAATCCAATCTCACCGGTACACAGTTAATCCAGGATAGAACAACTTAAACTCCACTGCGTGCTCTTGGACCCATTTATTTAAAAAAAATAATAATAATAATCAGAACGAATCCTGCTTATAGAATGTCAGTATGTGTGATGTGTTTGGTCAGCTGTCATGGCTTTTTGTAACAACAGCTGTACAAGTACCTGAGAAGGAACACCACCTGTAGCCGAAGTAATGGAGTTAAAGTTCACTGCGCTGCTTACTGAGTCGGATAGAACTGCATGAGAACAACATTTTGGTACGACTTTCTCTTACCTGGTAGGACATTCCTTACTTTTTTTTATAAAATCAGCCATGACCTTAACGCCACCTGCCGAATATAGAGTATGTCACTCTTTTGCCACCAAAAACAGCTATAACCCATCAAGGCCTGGACTCCAGAGGAAGGTGTGCTCTGAAGGTGTACTGTGCTCTCTGGCACCAGAGCTTTATCATCAGGGGATCCATCACGTCCTATAAGTTGCTGGATGAGGCCTTCATGCACACTGTAAACCCTAATAATTCGGCAAAACTCAATAAAATTGAGATAATCAGTTACATCAATTTTTTTTTAAGTAATGATGTTTCCAATTTAAAGTAAACAGAACTATCAGTTTTTGAGTTTGTTGTACTCATTCATATTAATCATTCTTCACTTGCATTACTGAGTAGACTGACTCATACGATTTAATAGCAATTATCATTTTGTTTAGTTGCTGCAAATCAAATAAATTGTTGTTGGTCTTTCGGCTGCTCCCGGAAATGGGTCGCCACAGCAGACGATCCGGTCCGCACGCAAGCTTGGCACAGGTTTCACACCAGATGCCCTTCCTGACACAATTTATCTGGGCTTGGGACAGACACTTCATCCAGTTGTTGGGAATCGAACCCCGGCCTTTCACATGGCAGACGAAACACCTCCCGCTGAGCCACTAGTGTCCCTATTACCCTGATGACGTCAAACACAAAATCGCTCGGCTGGAAGATTTTCAAAAGTGTCATTTCTACAAGCTCAAAAATACCAAAAAGTTCTAAAAATTCATCAAGGTCTATTGATTTCAACTAATTGTAACTATTTAAGTTAACAATACTCAGTATGTTTTATTACTTTGAGCATTAGGGTTTACAGTGCAGTAGATCTGTCCACCGCATCCCACAGATGCTCAATCACATTGAGTGAGATCTGGGGAATTTCATCATAGTGCTGCTATGATCTGGTGTACTTGGTCTGCAGCAGTGTGTAGGTTCTGTAGGTGGTACAGTATATATCTAAAGAACATGCACATGAACGGCAGAACTCCAGAACATCACCCAGAGCATCACACTGCCTCCTCCGGCATGCTGTATCACTTTCATTTATTTCTTACTCATGGAAATGTCTGCAGCTCTATTATGTTCGACATTATTTGTCATCATTACTTATTTCAATTCTATTTATGCAGCGAACAAAAAAGTGCATATTATATTTTGAATCGGTATTGATTTTTATTTCAGAGTAGTTGAACTGTATAATTAAGCTATATGTTTGATGGTTATTATCAGAATTCTGTCGAGTTTCATTATAACGGTTCTGACTTTCCAAAGTGTACTTTTCTTTGTCCTCAGTACAGGAACAGAGGAACGCATCTCTCATCATCACACATACGCCAGAGATTAGCAGTATTCCAGAGTATTCTCTTAGACCTGCCTTTTATCTTTCATTCATTCTTCCAGCATTTGTGGCGGATCATGCGCTTCAGCCTGATCCGACACCTACGAAGTCATCTAATTAGCGGCCTTAATTAGAGTCAGACGCAAAGCGGAGCGCGAGTGCGCTTGTTACGTCCATCTGGCCTGTAAACACACTAAAAGACTGAGAAGTCTGAGAAGATTTTTTTCCCTGAATGACTCGCACTCGGGTCAACACGCACACAAGCAGGCACACACACACACACACACACACACACACACACACACACACACACGTACGCCGGCCCATCCATTTTCCACAGAGTCTCAAGAGAAAGGGTCTCCATGGAGACGGCTGGTGACTTAATGGAAAAGCTGTTAATGTGTAACGTAATCCGCTCGGCCGTCGTCAAACTCTCTGCGTGTTTTTTCATCCGCGTTCCAAAGGAGTTTTTCTTCCCCTCTTCAAGACACGAAACGGCCCCTCTATTATCTTGTTAAACAACTCAAAGCAATTATATGCGGCGCGTACGCTGCGGGGCCAGCCGCACACATGGACACAATGGGCCGTCGGTCCGGCGGCTCGAGCTCTTCAGCTACACCTCCACTATTCTGCTCTCTCTCTGAGACAATAAAGATCGGCTTGACGCAGAAGTGTGACCACTCGCTATGACACGAGCACCATGAGCACATTATGTGTCCAGAGGGGGCGTTCCCAGGTCTAGCAGGGCCTCCGGATTGACCTTGCGCCCGCTAATCTTTCAAAAGGGGGTTTAGGGACACTCAATCGGAGGCTATCGGACAGAGCCTCGTGCATTGCTCCTTACTACAGGTGCTTCTATTGTCCTGGGGCTTCTCTCTATTTCTCTTACTCTCGTCCGTGGTTTGCGGCCCCGCTCCGAGCACTCATGCTCGAGTCAGGCTGCATCGCACGGCTTGTCAGGCTGAGGTGATGCCCACCTTGAATGAGAACAAAATGAAAGCGGGCTGAGAAGGTCGGAGGGAGGGGTGGATTCTTTGCGGAGGGAGGTGGGGGGGGGCCACACCTTTTGTGTTTGGTGTCAGCTGGGACACACCCTCTATTGTGCAACATTATTAAGGGATCCCTGGGAAACACTGAGCCAGGAACCATGCGACTGCTGGAACAGGTGAGCAAGTAACGGGTTCCTGTAATCCTCAGGGAGGTGGCGCCGACGATTCGGACGCAGCCATAAAACAACAGAGATAATCCCGCTGTTGAAAAATACAGTGTGTGTGTGTGTGTGTGTGTGTGTGTGTGTGCGTGTGTGTGTGTGTGTGTGTGTGTGTGTGTGTGTGAGGGTGGGTGGGTGTCTGTGAGAGGCAGGCAGAGAACAACATCCTTTATTAAGTGCTGCTATCAAGGAATCATTTTCAGCAGGCGGTCATGCGTGGCGACATGTGGCACAAGAAATGCATTAGCGCAGGTTGGCTAATGTGGGAATCTAATGTAGTGCGAGATGCCAGCATGCTGCTGTTCATCAACACCTGGACAAGAGAGGACAGAGAGGCAACCGGGGAGAGTGTGGATAAAGAGCAAAGCCCCCACATCACGGAGAGAATGAATGAAAGGGAGAGTGTGGGAGAAGTTTCAGTCCACCTGCTTTATGCAAAACTTTGAATGTGTGCATATATAAAGCTATTTTTTACTTTACATAATTTAGCTCTACTTTCAAGGGAGAAAAAGATAAGCACAATGGAATACACGCTCACTTTAAATCAGACCACTTTAAAATGTGAACGCAGCAGCGTCAAAGAAAATTGGCCAAATTCCAGAAAATCTCATAGAAGGACAAAGACTTTAGCAAAGTTAATGGGGAATAAGACCACTATCAGTTTGCAGTAGCAATTTTGGTTTTCACCAATGATGACAAAAAAAAAATATTAGGCCAAAAATTCTGACCTCAAATTTAAAGCCAAACAATGTGAAGGCTATAAATGTAGATAAAAATACAAGTATATCAGATGGGTGGCGGTGACGGATGCCTTACACCCCTCCAAGAAATCCATCCATTACATACACCTTTCTTTACGATACCTGAAACCATTCATTAACCCCTATTTAATATGATTAATTCTTCTTTTAGCACAGGCTAAGGTCCTGAATCCTTTAACCTAACAGTGATCGAACCCCTGATTAAATAAACCCGAACCTCAGCACCTGTCAGCTGTCCAACTATAGGAAAGTATTAAACGTCCTTCAGAAAACGTTATAGCACAGATGTTCTGTTGTAGTCAGGTGTAGCTCAGTGGTTAAAGCTTTTTAACTATGGATCTGAAGGTCCCAAGTTCAAACCCCAGCACCACTAAGTTACTACTCTCGGGCCCCTGAGCAAGGCCCTTAACGATTAACTGCTTATATGTATAATGAGATAAATATCCAAGTCGCTCTGGATGATGTAAATGTAAATACATGCTTAAACTTACATAGGAAACCTTAAAATCAGGACTCAGGCCTCGTCACAATAAAACCGCACTGGTTAAAGTGGTAAATGACCTACTACTGAAACTTAAATGTAAATCTTATATCTGGATGTTTGAAAAACTGCTTTGTAACAGGGATCTTCGTCAAAAGCATGATGATGTGAATCAAATTTAAGTGAGTAGAATTTGGGAAATTAATTACAGACCTTCCGTTCCTTTAATAAAATGTAAACTGGAAAGCAATGCGTATATTGATCTCTTTCTCCATCCAGGATTTCCTACTTATAGCCTAGTCGCAAATAGTCATTGTATTTTTACATTTCTCAGGTAAAAATAATAATCATCATCATCATCATCATCATCATCATCATCACCACCACCATCCTGGAGTGAGCTTTGTTCCGCTATAATAAATGAACCCACTCCCCCTCGAGGCACGGCTCTTTCATTATGTTAATTAATTCACGTGGTGCGATGTAGGACACGCTTTCCTATTCACACGGCGTCGGAACAGAGTGCAGATCATTGCCAAACCCGACGTTAGAGGGCCAGGAACCCACGCTGGGTAAAGTCCCTGTCTGTTCATAAACAGCGGCTCGTGTGGGAGTGTCAGACGATGTCCCGGGACAAAATGTGTGAGATCTGGGGCAATCTATTTGAATTCCCAATGAGCAGCACTGCTGCAATCTGTGATTACATCACTCGCTGTGTGCTTGTGGATTAACCAGCACTGCATTAATGCAGCTTTATGATTAGACACTGTAAAGATGAACAAGAGCTACGCAAGTCTTTCATTTTTATCTTCTGTTTTTATTTATTCATTTATTTTATTCATAGACGTTCCAAATATTACTTGTGACGTACGGGGCAGAAAAAACGAAAACTGTATAATTCAGTCTAACCGGGATTAACCGGGATTACACACGAGGACTGCAGCACTCACTGTGTGTACGAGCTGATAGAGGTGGATAATACGTAACGTCTAAGAGAGCTTTATGCCTAATATTTATGCTTATGCAGCTTTCCATGCTGTTCTGCAATATGTTGGTTGGGCTGTCTATCTTTTGTACCATGCCAGTCAGTAAGTGTCACTCGCTCTTTATACATTATTGGTCATTTAGGGGAAAACAAGCACAAATGCGCAAACATAAATGGATCCATTCAAACACACGAAACAAAAAATATGACATATTCTGACATTTATTTCATAAGAATGAAGCTATCAGAAAAAGTGCACTCACTGCACCTTAATAAATCTTCATACTGTTTGTCCTGTCATTTGTCCTGAACATCACGAGGTACAACATTTCCACAGACATCCCTTGCGAGCAAAGTCCATGAGAGCAAAAAATTGACCATGCTCTCAGGGTGGGAGGGGCATACTCAATCTCCTATGTCAATCACAGTGACACTGGGAAATCATGAATGCCTGTGAATGCATGTATGTGGAAGAGGGCGGATAGCGCTTGCTGTACCTCTGAGTGTTTCAACTTACTTTCTCCATGTCTCTGCAATGTTATATTGGTGTTTTAAATGCTTGTTTTATATTATTTATATAATGTTTATTTATAAATGTACCGTGTATATTTGGTAGTTTTACAATTTGATGATTATAATGTGACTTTTTTATTTTTATGCATTATTATTGTTCATGGTTTTTAGGGTGACATTTTATTGTCCAGGGAATGCAGATAGAATAACGGCAGTTTGACCCAATTCTGGTACACGTATAGATATGTGAAGCAATGTCCCTGTCAAGTACAGTACATTAACAAATAAATGAATATGTTTGTGGTGCTTAGGAATTAGCGGGGGACGGAAATGGGGAGCCAGAAATTCTGATGTAAAATTTTTAAATGGTAAATTTTTTTAATATAATTTACTTCCTACAATGAAATACAATACTTACTTACATTCAAAATTGTTCCATATTTAATTAGTAAGCGTGACACAGTATCCATTATTTCACTTTGAATTAAGACACTGAAGATGTAAACATCTACCCAGAGTTTTCTCACTCACTCAGCATCTATACCGCTTAATCCTGTATTCAGGGTCACGGGGGGCCTGGAGCCTATCCCAGGAGACTTAGGGCACAAGGCGGGGGACACACACTCATTCACACACTACGGTCAATTTGGGAACGCCAATTAGCCTAACCTACATATCTTTGGACTGTGGAAGGAAACCGGAGTACCCCGATGAAACCCACCAAGCACGGGGAGAACATGCAAACTCCATACGCACAGAGACGGGAATCGAACCTGGCTGGGAATCGAACCCGGACCCTGGAGGTGCAAGGCGACAGTGCTAACTACTACACCACCACCGACCACACATTTTTCTATTTGTTTAAATTCAAGCAAAGTTTAGCTATTAATACATGATTACATTTTGGTGACGTTCTTTAGTGACTTTTGGAGCAACAATTTATCTACACACGGAATGAGATGTTTGGTCTCGACTGTAGGGGAAAGTAGGCTAGTATGGTCCAGTACTGCGCACCGCTGACAGATTCAATGCCAGTATGCATTACTTGAAATAGGGGAGAGAAAAAACCCACATTCAAAACCAGTAACAGAAACATTTCAACAATAAAACATAAGTTTTTTTTTTTTTTTTTTACAAGGATCTTACAAGACTATCCATACAATATGGTTAAGAGAAAATGTTATGTATTTCTATGACGGAATTGGGGTCTCATAAGGCTACATCAAAGTTTAAAAAATTAAATCAAGTCAATCTTGAAATAAAAAGAACATACCCTTTATTGCATGAGAAACACACTACCAGTCAAAAGTTTGGACACATCTTTTAATTCCATGGCCTTCCCTGATTTTTATTTCTTTCTACACTGTAAAACAATACTGAAGGCGTCCAAGATACAGTACAATAATCTCCTTTGAGCAGGTGACATTGAGATGTATCTGCTACTTATGTTCTGTAAGGCCTTCATAGCGGCTCTGATCTGAGGTGCTGTTTGTTAATTGGTGATTTCTGACGCTGGTGACTCTAAATGAACTTCTCATCTGCAGCAGAGGTAAATTTTGGTCTTCATATGAGCCAGTTTCATCATATTGCTTTTGCAAATACACTTGACAATAACGTTCTTGGACGAAATGTTTCAGAACGGCTGACCTTCATGTCTTAAAATAGCAACTGACTGTAGGTGCTGTTTCTTAATTACCTAAAAATATGTTATTCAATAGTTATAAGTCTGCAATGTTGTTCCAGAATGAGGAAAAAACAATCCAGTAACAAAAGAAATTGAATTAGAAAGTGTGCCCAAACCTTTGACTGGTACTGTACATTTGAAAGAATAAAGATTGAACCGGGTTTAAACTATTATTATGTAAGGAAGTAAAACCTAACTTGTGTGTGTCTTTTTTTTCTCTAAAATAAATACATCTTGAAATCTTTATGTTAAATTCTATTGAGTTCTTTATACAATGTTCAGGAAATGAGTTATGACATCTCAGTGCAGGTAAATATATGTAAATATATGTAAACTATGTAAATAATAATTACTCATTTCATTTTGCATTTCAATTTGCATTGTACAGCATGACTGATTGGGCAAATTGCATACATTTATTATTATTATTATTATTATTATTATTTTATGAACATTTCCTGGATAAGAAGGAAAGCTCTGCTATATTGCAATATCTGTATCAATGTGGAAAAACTCCTTGTAGCGATATCCTCTTTGGCAAAAGAAGAAGAAAAAAAAAAAGATTCTGGTTGTTGAACAGCAAAGAAGAAGAAGAAGGATGTGGTGTTGAAAATAATGGCCAAGGCGTTTTGGAAGGACACCTGTCCTATACTGGCCCGTTTTGGCAGCCAGAGCTGGTGAGAGGAGAACGGATAATTACAAACTGCAGGGAGGCCGGGGGAGCAACCTGTTCCTCCTCTGTCTTCCAACAGCCCCTTGTCGCCAAACACACACCAGTCTCTCTACACCTCCCTTCATCTCCCCCAGCGTACAACGACACTATGATGAGATCTATTTACACAACATACAACACAGTGTCGAAACTGTTTAAATCATCGTATCACTGTGCGGCCTATGAAACAAATACTTAATGCTTTCTTGTGCTTGTGTACATTATAGACGTTTGGTACATACTATACTGCACTAACAGACTCAAGATTCGAAATATGGAGGTAGACTGAGCAACGTTTAATATTTTTCAGATCTTATTAGCTGCATACTTAAAATTAGCACAAAACTTTCTTAATCATAATACATAGTACATTTCTTTTGTTGTTATTGTTGCTGTTGTTGTTTTTGTTGTTGTTGTGGTGTTTGTTTGGTTGAAAGCAATAATAATGCATGGTGTACTTTAATTCCTAATTACGCTTTATACATACTATATATACATATTATATATTAAAAATATATA
>QMIH01000094.1:199331-234150 GCA_003987875.1 Clarias batrachus
TATATATATATATATACATATATATGTTTTGTTTTTGTTTTTTTTAACTAGCTACTAGCTAAACTGCAGGTTGCGTCAGCTAAATAAATATAACTATGCAATTACATTCTTAAATATTAAAAATTAAAACAGAATATACTATAGCATGCAACTATATTTTTATTTCATAGTGTGTCATATATAAAGTATATATGGAATGATATAATCAGCACATTATTATAACAAATATTCAATATAAAAGCTTGAACAGTAGCATAATTAGCAAGTTAAATATTCTTGAATATAGCCAAATTTTTCTATAATTTCTTATAATGAGTTTATAGCAAACCAAATATTTTACATTTTTTATTATTATTTTTATTATTTCTAGTTAAATGTTGATAAAATTACTAAAAGTTTTGGAGGGATATTAGCAAGTGAAAGATTTCAAAAAAGATTTTCAATCTACCCAAATCTATATATATAATTTCTTAAAATAAGTTTTACAACAAACTAAATATAAGATTATTAAGATTATTTCTAGTTAAAATGTTACTAAAATATGATTTTTTTTCCCTTGCAATTTTAGTAACATTTAAATAGAAATGACTATAAGTTTTAAAATGTTATATTTGGTTTGTTATGAACTTATAGATATAGATTTGGATAGATTGAAAAATCTTTCACTTGCTAATATCCCTCCAACACTAATCTGACCAATCTGAGACTTGTCTGAGTGGGCGTGGCTTGATATTCTAATGAGCACACTTGATTGACATCCCTCTCTCCAAGCCTCCCAGCTGCTCTGCCACTGAAGCAGAACTAAACTCACAGTGGCACAATCAGCAGGATCGTTCAATCAATACAAAATGTCCCAAAGTACATAATTAGAGATAATCGTAGAAGCTTACGCTCAATCATTATATTTTTTTTATACTTCTTTTATTCTTAGCTTTCTTTACTTAGATCTAGAGAGAGAAAGAGAGACAGCTTAACCTTAAACATACTGTACATACATGATGAAAGCTGTTTGGGTGGGACTGTCTGGACAGTGTTTATCCAAGATTCATCAAAATGGTAACAAAAAGACATAAAAATACTGAAAGAAAGCTTTACCAACATGTCACTTCACGCAGATTTCTTTTTTTATCTGGGGAACGTTCTACAGGTCATTGGGCATAATCGTTCCAGACATGTCCGTGTTCAGTTCAGTCAGTAAAGTTTTCTGCAAAACAGAACTGATCAAAATAGAGCTTTAGAGCAGTTTTAGCATCGCACCACTGGCTCCTTGTTTAGAAGTTTAGAAGTGCAATATAAATTATTATGCAATTTAATGAGCCTTTTGTTGGTTGATTTGTTGGAATTAGTTGAATCGTTTGGGCAGTTTTTGATTCAGATTCGATTCGGACGTTTTAAAATTTTTACATAAACTTACAAACATTAAATGGTCTAAAAACGGAAGAATCTTTATAAACACCACAGCTTCTCCATAAAATAAAAATTGCTTCCCACTCACATTTTGCTTGTGTATCACTTCTTCTTCTTTTATTTTTTATGGGCAGTTGGCACAATACTACCACCTACAGGACTGGAGTATGGCTCAGAAGACTGGGAGGAAAAACCTTTTATATTTTATTAATATATTTATATATTTTCATCAGGGACAATCTGATACTTCTGATTCATACATTTTTCATCACACATCACACTCATTTCCCTCATTTTCTTTAAATTCTGTAAAGCTGCTTTGAGACAATGACCATTGTTAAAAGCGCTATACAAATAAAATTGAATTGAATTGAATATTCCACGTATAAAATTGTAATAACTCCTTTTGTTTCATTTTATCATTTATTATAATTCTCTGATCCCCAGTGGGTCATATAATTGATTACCGGCACATGCCTGAAGAGCAGGCCACACGCCCGGCAGCAGACATGTTGACCTTCATGAGGCGTCGTTTTTGAGTTGCACGACTCGTACCTGAGAAATCATTTACTTGTGATACACTGCCTGAAATTCATTAGTGGGTCGAGTAAACTCTTCCTTGTCCGCGTTCAATCGGTGTCGGCAAACGTAATAAAGCTGAAAGCGTGGCCAGTGTTTGCTGTGTTAATGTTTGCATGATGCAATAAAAAGTGCACCTCGCCAGCTCCCAGATAAAGCCTCTCTGTGTCGGGGTAAGAAGCTTAATAATAATAAAAAAAGAAAAAGGCTGATAGTTTAAGTTTGCTTTTCCATTGTGCAGGAGGTGAAGCTTTTAATCACCAAAGGGATTTTGCTTTCACATTACAAAAAGATATTAAATAAAACCATTCATGTTAGGTTGTACAGATTGGAGATGGGGAAATGATTATGATTTGGCTGTTGTAGGGTTATTTATCAGCATAAATCAATGAGAAGTGAGAAGTCAGAAAAAAACTTGTTATAAACTAGTTGCATCTTATTATCTGTGATGATAACTGTGGACATGCAGCAACCATTAGTGGTGAGTTATTATAGATCATTAATATTTACTGAAGTCTTCTATCAACATTTTGATTTTATCCAGACAATACCATACCGTTGAGGATGTCTTTGAGATGTCTGAACCAGATTTCACAGTGATCCACACTCAGGTTATCCAGGTGGATGGTGTCATCTTTGAGTTTAGCTCCCTTACGCTTGCAGAAGAACAACGTGATGCCGAGGAGCGTGCCGCCGCTATGCTGCCCGGCTGAACGTCGCCGCTTCACCTTCACCGCGAACACATCCTTCAGCTCCACAAAGTCCACCACAGGCTTCTTCTGTGAGGCCTCACCTACTGTACACAAGTACACGGACATGCGAGTAGTGTGTTAATCGCATTGTTATTTTAACAAACACAGTACCAGAGGATGGGCCACAATATGTACACGTCTCCTTTTTTATGATCTAAACATTAATAAAAGTCTTTTAAAGGTCACATATTTTACTAATTCTTTAACAAGCTGACAGAGATCTCAACGCTCCCTGAAAGTGTGTTAATGCTCCAGCTGAAATACCCGTTAGAAACCCCTGCAATTCTCATTCCTCTGCTTCACTCCTCCTCCATATGTGCCAATTCAGTGTCTATTTAAAGAGCTATTGCTGAGCCAAAGAACAAATGGAGACGAGAACCATGCTGTGGGAGAGTATCTTATATGAGGTCACAATAGGGAAAAACAATATAATTGGCTTGTTTAAGCCCAGACAATACAAAAAAAATGAAAATAAAAATAAGATATAATAATAATAAGAAGAAGAAGAAGAAGAAGAAGAAGAAGAAGAAAAAGACAATCTGGGAATGTTTTTGATTTTTATATTTTTATACATGTCTAAAAATGCCTGAAAAGTGAATTTTGCATATATACAGTACAGATCAAAAGTTTGGACACACTTTCTCATTCAGCGAGTTTTCTTTATTGTGTTCTTTAGCCCAAACGCGTCTCTTCTGCTTGTTGCCTGTCCTTAGCAGTGGTTTCCTAGCAGATATTCTACCATGAAGGCCTGATTCACACAGTCTCCTCTTAACAGTTGTTCTAGAGACGTGTCTGCTGCTAGAACTCTGTGCGGCATTGACCTGCTCTCTGATCTGAGCTGCTGTTAACCTGTGATTTCTGAGGCTGGTGACTCGGATGAACTTCTCCTCCGCAGCAGAGGTGACTCTTGGTCTTCCTTTCCTGGGGCGGTCCGCATGTCAGCCAGTTTCTTCGTAGCGCTTGATGGTTTTTGTGACTGCACTTGGGGACACTTTCAAAGTTTTCCCAATTTTTCGGACTGACTGACCTTCATTTCTTAAAGTAATGATGACCACTCCTTTTTTTATTCACTTAGCTGCTTTTTTCTTGCCATAATACAAATTCAAACTCTTTGAATGAGAAGGTGTGTCCAAACTTTTGGTCTGTACTGTATATATCTTGGAATTGCTTGCAAACACTTTAAATCAGATAAATTTTGTTTTTCATTTCATCAGCTGTTACCTTTTATAAAAATGTACACGCTAAACTAATTATCATCTATGTACATGAACAAAACATCATCATGCAGCTAAATTCTTGGACGTAATTACCTTTCTATATTTAACAATCCAGTAACATTCTAAACTAAGTTTAATAACAAAACATTACCGCCTTGTTTGCTCCACAGTGAAAAAGACCTTTGGTTTGATCCGTAACTCTGATGTCTTCTATACGGCCGCAATCTAGATGTTGTAAAACTGTTAGACATCTTTCTGTGTGTGTTCAAGTGTGTATCTTGTATTCTTCGGCTGTCATTAACAACCTTATTATCTTCCCCACATGTCTGCATGTTGTTTTGTTTTTGTGTGGTGTTTTAGGTTAAATGAAATCTTTCTCAGAAAGCCGTGTTCTCCGTATAAGCGAGCGCGATAAAACACGATAAATGCTCAGGGCGAGGTTTAATCCACTGTAGACTCAGCAGGGTTAAATGAACTGACACAGTGTGCAACTACAGTCCTGTTAATTCAAGGAAAAAAAGTTCAGACGTTTTCTAAGGGTCAATTAAAAAAAAAAAAAACTCTGTGTCATGTGCCTTAGCATGCAATATGAGGGAGCGTACTATTATAAAATATGTTTATTTTACAGTTTAAAATATGTTTCCTAAAATACCAAAATAATTCAAAAGACATAACATTTCTTCCCTTGAATTTGCATGGTGATTGGGCTGATGTTCCTATTAAAGTGGTCTGTAAGTATATATGTATAGTGTGTACATGGAGCATCTGTTCTTTTACACTTTCTTTCTCTCTGGATCACTCTCCATCTCTCTCATTTCCAAATTTCTCTCTCTATAATACTTTTGATCAGTTATTTTTGCATCTTTTTTCTTTTGATTTCTTTTGATTCTTCTCTCAGCTTCCCGCCTTTTCCTCATATGAAAGCCCGGCTTCATTAGCAGCGCCGCGGCCGTGCCCCATGTTTCAGAACATTAACTAGCCTCTCACATTACTGCACAGGACCCCTGCCGCCATCTGCTCCTCTCCGTCAGTCCCCCTGCTCCACCGATCCCTCCATTTATTTAACTCCGGAGTGTCCCTTCATCGGGGGACAAAAACACCCGGAGTCAATTTCATTAGTGCGAATGAGGGATAATCTCTCCCGATAGAGCTTTCTTCCTGAACCGCAGACTGGCCCGTGGTCTTTAACAGGGAGAGAGAGAGAGAGAGAGAGAGAGAGAGAGAGGGCTCGGAGGGAGTCTGGGTAAAGGAGGGGCGGGGGGGAGAAAGGAAGGAGGGAAAGGGGGATCGGGGATCAGGACGGGGCCGAAACAGTACGCCAGGTTGCTGTCCGAATCAATCTTGGCACATCTGCCTGATGCGAAGCGTAAACGGGATTAGGGTCCGACTTAGCCACTTGATGCTAATTGTGTTGCGGTTCCTGCACATGTTCGCTTTTTCACAAGGTTGATAGAGAGATTTCACGTAAGAGAGACAGACATGACGTCCTGCTCGTCAGACTATTTTATAATGAGGCCATATTTTTTAATTAGTGGCCGTGGTTAAATAAGGGGAAGAGATGGGCTTTAAACGAGTCAATGTTGCTGAAAATGAGGATCGCTAAGTGACAGGAGTTCCTAGTGTAGAGGTATCACAGGTAAATCTGATCCCACCATTTTAATTACATGATATAATATTTTAATAACAGCTATGCTATCCATCTGCTAGGGCTAGTCGTAGCCAGAGATCTATTAGCCTTGCTAAGGATAATATTACTTCTGTAGCAGAAGCTATCAATACAAGATCTACTGTAGCAAGCTAGCTAAGTTGTATTTTATCGTGGAATAAAAATCATTAGCAATAAATTTTGCAATAAATGCATTTTATTTTATGAACTACTAGCGAAAGTACCCTCCGTTGATGGGTCAAAAGTTTGTAGAAATAGTTCAAAGGTTCAAGCAAAAAAAAAAAAAAGCTAATCAGCATCTGGCACATAAACGCTCATAAATTCCCATCTACTCAACATTTTGATTTCATTTATGGCGCAAGGTGCAGTTTTCATAGTGTACGTAACATTTTTTCGGAGTGAGCCACGATAAGTCACACTGTGCATTGATTGGCTCTGGTGAGTGACGCGTAGAGCCACGCCCACCTCAGGAAAAAAAACATAATTTTCGTTTCAAAAAAACGCTAGAAGCTGTGATGTAATCTGGCACAAAACTGAACATAACTTCTCTTCTACTCAACATTTTGATTTCATGGAGCAGGTTTAACTTAACAGGCAAGTACAGAAAGACTTGTGAAGTTTCATTTCGAATTCTGTTGAGCCAGTTTTGCATGATGCTGTGACAAAATCTGGCGGGACAGACATACAGATGGAGAGATTTCTGACACTGGTTTCTAGTCCTCCAATGTATGAAACGTAAAGGTAGCATTGGAAAAACGAGTTCTGACCAAATTACAGACAAAACCTTTTTTTATTGTATTATTTATACAGATATTTAACCTAAAAAGTGGTTAGCTAGGTCTACTTGTGTACAAGGTTCAGCCTGTCTTTCTACAAAATCTTAGTGATCTCCATCCCTTTATCACTGCCTTTCATTTTCTCTGTGTATCTTTTCATCACCTTCGTTTGTTATTCCCTCTCTCTCTTTCTCTCTCTCTCCGAATTGTTGCTAATTCTTGCTTGCGATCCTTTTTTTGTATAGTTTTTTTTTTTTTTTACCTCCATTGTCTTGTAATCACATGAGTCACTTTGTGCCTCCATTATTAGTCATTGCTTTTTAAGGGGCCCGAATGATGCAACCTTTCGAGCCGGTGAGGCGGCGAGCTGACCGCAGGCAAAACGAATCCCCCGACGTGGCCCTCTGCTGATCTAACTGCAGCTTTGATATATGGGCTCTAAGTGTATGCACACACAAAAGTGGACTCATCAGTAAACCGTGTGTTCGGGAAAGCAAAAAGGCGATCTGAAAAAATACGGCTGCTCAGCGTCTTACAACAAAGTACCACACGCGACACTTTTGAGCGTCTGAAACTCGAAGGTCGACGTCGGCGGAGTTTCGGATCGTCGCTTTACGACTGCGGCAGGACAGATTAAGAGCTGGGGAACAAATATTTGTCTATGGACACGCAGACGGTCTGCTGCTCAGAGACTAACCCCAACACCATGTCGCCAGACAAGAGGCAGAGTGGGATTTGAACCCAGGACCTTGTATTCAGTTGCATGAGATCCTCAATGTTACGCCAACAATAGCATATTCATTACTCAGGTACCATCAATGGCATTCGATTGAGCTCAGGACTATGGAAACATGGGGAAACATTTATCTACTGTAACTTCTCTTTTTTCAGCTAACGAGTTTGAAATGCAGAATAACCAGGTTTGCTCTGAGGACAAGAAGCATTTCAGCCATTAAAAGACAATAATAACCAAATGTTATAAAATTAAACGGTTATGCGTATTATTGTGTTTATGTGTTTTTCTGATCAGTCTCACTAACAAGTGGTTTTCTTATGGTCACACAGCTGTTCCCTTCCAATCCTGTGACTTCTCATCACATTGTGTGTGTGTGTGTGTGTGTGTGTGGAAATGCTCTTACTTTCACAATTTAACATAGATGTTTAAGATTTCTACTGTCAACTTCTTTTTTTACACCATAGACAGGCCACACACACGCACGCACACGCACGCACACGCACTACAAGCAATTAGGGAAAACCAATCAGTCTAACCTGCCTGTCTTTGGAAGGGCTACTGGATGGGAAACTAGAGTACCCTGAGGAAACCTACCACGCACGGAGAGATCATGCAAACTCCATGCACGCAGACCCTGGAGCGGGAATTGAACCTGAAACCTGGAGGTGCAAGGTGACAGTGCTAACCACTAAGCCACCGTGAAGCCTCCTTATGATCACATTTAAAGTAAAATAATTCAATCTTCTTATGCCTGAATTTACACACACTCCAACATATTTTTCTTTTTCTTTTTTTTTTTTACAGAGCTTTCCTAAATACCAAATTTCTTGCTTGTATGAAATGCTTGTCTGAACAATTTCAAAGTCCATCAGATCGTATTTTGAGGAATTTGTCCGGACATCACAAAACAAATTTATAATAATGAATTCAAATGGAGAATTAAAAAGGTGCAAAAGGTGGTGATAAGAGTTTTCTCTTTTTTTTAGAGACAATTTACAACTTTATAAAATTGTATATATTTATAAGTGAGTTGACAAGAAAGAGAGAAAGAGAGAGAGAGAGAGAGAGAGAGAGAGATGAATGAATGTAGCTACAACTGAACTGCAGCCAATATTGAATTTTCAGAAATAACAACAATAAAGTGAATTAAATGACTATATCATTAAAAACGATTACGCCGTAGCTGTAATCCTAGCACAGAGATAAGCAGCTGAGGATGAAAGGTCTCCTCAAGGACCATGAGCTCTCCTGGGATCTGAACGCACATCCTTGCAGCTACTATCCCGGCTTGACCGGTAGGTAAGCTAGTGCTGAAGAGCCTTAATGAGGAACGAGAATCCTGTTGCTTAGTATCCGATCGGCAAAAGGTCAACATCGGTGTCTGTAACATCTGCTCGGAATGACGGGAGAGTGGGAAAATGTATATTTAGCTTTGGAAGCCTTGCCCTTTTGGTCATGTGTCCGCTTTTAGCGCTTAGATCTATTCTGATAATCCGAACGTAGCTAAAAGGGTTGGGGGGGAGTTAGGGGCTTAGGTGCTGGTGTCTGTGTGTGTGTGTGTGTGTGTGCGCTCCAGGGCACGCAAGTTCACTCCGGAGAGCCACCATATGCTCTGGGTCAGCCCTCTGTAAAGGCTGCAAGGACCGAATCAATATGGAACGTCTGCTAGCACACCAGGTCGTATAACACGCCGCTGCCTTGCCGAAGCCCGTCGCCATGGATCCACCCTCTCCTGAGAGCTTATCGCTACAATAACGTGCCTCGCTGTACCTGCTATGCCATTACTGACTCTCTCTCTCTCTCTCTCTCTCTCTCACACACACACACGCAAATCAAGTTCATCATCCACAATTCTTTATGTTACACAAACAAAAAACAGCAGGTTGAAGTATACATTAAGTATACATTATTAAGAATGTATATAAGTATATATGTATATAAGTAAACAAAAAGTCATTGCTTTGAAAGAAAGGAAATAAAACCTTCTTGTTGTTTTTTTAAGTGATCATGCCATAACCACTAGCTTTGTTTTGATATAATCTTTAAAATAAGTTAATGATCATAATGACACAATGCAGACTATATCTGCATTTGAGGGTTTCTTATATAGACTTATAAGAGACCCGAACATGTTCCTGCATTATATCATCCCTGTGAATTAGGGCTGGAGTGGATGAACTCGAGTGCCCTCTGCACAGAACCCTGACTGAACTCAACCCCAATGAATTCATTCACGATGAACAGGAACTGGGGCCTCCTTGACATCTTAACATCGCTACCTGAGCTCACTAATGCTCTCGTAACTGAATGAACATTAATCCTCGCAGCCATGCTCCAACATCTACTTACACTCCCAGACTTACTCTACCAGAAAAGTGGGGAATAAATCTGGACTGGAATGTTCAACAAGCATAAATATATAATCATCAGCCATAACATTATGACCACTACAGGGGAAATGGACAACATTGTGATCAAAAGCACCGTTAATCACCAGGGACCATGAGATACGATATTATCATGATTATCGCGATACCTAGGTTTTGCATTGCAATTCTGTAAGTATCATGATTTTACAGTATAGATTTCCATTTTATTTCTGTATGAAGTCCAAACAAACTCAATAAATAATTTGTTCCTACCACACTGGGTGCTGTGCTGTCTGCCAATGTGTGAATAGTTCAGAGTGCACCACCTGTAGGATCATAGAGGAACTGCAACATTTTACCTACTCAAATGCAAGTAGGTAAGTAGGTGTTATACGGTATATACAGTGGAACCTCGGATTGCGAGTAACGTGGTTTACGAGTGTTCCGCAAACCGAGCAAAGATTTTTAATAAACTTCTAATCGGAAACGTATTAGTTTACGAGCACCGAGTATCATGTATCACGCATGCCACTCTTATTTTGACACCGAGCGTCACTCTCTCACCTTTTCAAAACGAGGCGAGGGAAGGGGCTAATTCCACACACACACACACACACACACACACACAGACACACACACACACACACACAGCGCCTGCGCGCACCAACAGAAACACTTACCTGTCGGGATTTATTTGTACTTTTTTTTTAAGGTAAAGTGCAGAATAATTTGTTTTATTTTCATTTTATAGATTTTATTAATCATTTTTATGTATTTATTTTTTGGGGCTGGGGAATGAATAATTTGAGTTTTCATTACTTCTTATGGGAAATGATGATTTGGTTTACAAGTGTTTTGGAACACGAGCCCACTTCCGGAATGAATTATGCTCGTAATCCAAGGTTCCACTGTAAATTCAAAAACTTTTTTTGTTTGTTTTTGAAATAAATTTCACGATACACGTATTGCCACAGAAAAGAATTGTGATACAAAACTGGTGACATGATCAAGGGACACTCATGAACAACAACTGATTCCACATAAAAGTCAATGCTGGCTCTGACCGAAAGGCACCAGAACACCCAGTACACTACAGCTTGCTGTATCTGGAGCTTAGCAGGCAAAGAGTCCAAGGTTGTTTACCCGACCTCCAAATTTCCCAGATCTCAATCCGATCCATCCCCAGATCCATGGAAGCCCCACCCTGAGGATCCACTACCAACATCCTGATGCCAGACGCCACAGCACAACCCCTGAGGTCATATGCCCAGAGGAGCCAACATGGTTTAATGTTGATCAGAAACTGTTCTGCAGTATATTGTAAAATCTTTACCTTCAGACTGAAGATCAGTACACCAGTTTACATTTAGGCTTATGGAAGGCACTCTTATCCAGATTAGGCAAAGTACTGAGGAAACAGAAACAAAGACTCAACTGTACGAACATCTAGAGGAAGTTCATTCCACCACCTTGGGCTAGATGCACATCTTATTTGATTCCTGAGAGACGCTGGGACCAGCCGAGCAGTGCTGGAGGATCGGAGGGAGCATGGTGCAGTGTGAGATGTGATTAGACCTCAGAGGTAATTAGGCGCTTTAGCTTTGTAGGCAAGCACCAGTTTGCTAGAATGGTAAAAAGTTCTACAACCCGTCATGGTGTTTTGGCGATGTTTGCAATCCAGTGAGGTATCATTTAGTAAACTGTTAGCTTACATACATAGATAACTGTTACAGTACATACATGGAAAAAGATGTATTCATATATCATATCATTTTGGTTATAGTCAAATTAAATACATGATGGTCTTAATATCCAATATCCAGTATCTTTTAAATATTGGTTTGCTTAAGATCTGAAAGGTCACATGACCAGATAAAAACACACACCGTCTTACTGATGCTCAGCATGTGCACAAGTAACACTTTGTAAGTCAATACAAGGTCAAATGTCACATTGCTAACAAATTGAGTTGTCATAAAGTCTGGGGGGAAAAAAACAACTTCCTGTTCCGGCTGCAGCCTTAACCAAGTCACCATTGACTATAACAATATAAAGAAATCCAGATTATCTTTACCCAACCTACTCTGGGCAATGGTTGCGTGCTTGTGAATGTGTGTGTGTCTTATGTGTCATCTTCCACTGCACAAATGATGCTGAGTGCTGCTGACGTGATGAGCGCGACCCTTCATTTGAGGCACAGTGTGATACGGAGAGATTAAATAAAATCAAGCGCTCTTCTAGAAAACTTTATTGCTTCCAGATGGGTGCGAGCTTCCCCGCAGCATCGCTCCTTCCCGAGGAAGTCACCGAAAGCGAAGGGGGAGGTGTCATATCATTGGCCCATTAACGTATGGACAGAAGGGACAGACTCCACATGCTGAGGGAAAGAGGAGTGTGAGTGGATGATCGCTTCCACACTCGCGCAATCCGAACTGTTCAGATATACCTATGAACCTTTGATCATGTGAACACTGAAAATGATTGCAATTATGTGAATTTTGGTGAGAGAGCACTTTTAAAATTTTGACTTTTGAAAATTTTTATCTTTTTCTATTTCTAGATTGATTGATTGATTAATTGATTGATTGATTACTAGCATTAATCCCAATAAATCCCAAATCCCTATAGTATTAATTACAAAGAGAAATTGTATATGCCACTTTGTTCTATGACACTTTTCACATTCAAAGTCTCATCTGAATGATGATAAAATAGAAATCTTCAATCCCAGGACCAACAAAAGGTATCTATTAAACTATGTGTCGTATCAAAAGATTAGCATTTAGGATTATTCCTGATGAAGTGCGAGGAAATCTAAAATAATATATATATTTTGGTAGACATTATAGGTGATTATTTTCAGCATTTATCACTGTGAGGTTTGAGGGGAAAAGTAACAAACAAGACGTCTTTAAACACAATTAAAACAGAGTCCATTAGCATAAATAAGTCGATTCTTGAAATGTGTCTGATATACAGATTTTTCTCCATACATTCTTTCTTGATTTTCTAAAACATGAAAAACTAAACACTGGAAATAAAGATACATCAATAGCTAAACTGTAATCTATATAAAAATATTTCCAAAACTGCCTGATTGAATGTGTGACATGATGAGAGTTGCTGTGACTTGGAGAAAACAAAAACCTAGCAAGGCCTTCTGTCTAAAATAAAGCCGAAGTGCTCTTTTGTTTCATCCCCTTCCCTGCTGGCTACTGTAGATGCCCACTGCGCCCTTCGCTCAGCAAACTAATACGGCCGTTTGAAACGCGTCCAAGCAGGCGCGGAGGCCGTGCCAGGCCGGAGAGCCCCCTCGTCGCCCACACGTGGAGTGAGGCCATGTGGTTCCCGCTATGCAGTCAAGGGCCTTATTTTCCACCTGTGCCTGCGGAGGCCAATGGAACCAACACACACACACAGGCACACTCGCACACACTCTTACAGATACACACACGCAGGCCAAAACCCAATATTTACATTTTTATATTGCCGTGTTTTCAAGCCCCCGGGACACAAACAGAGGAGACGACACCGTCTGTTTGTTCCCTGTGTCCGATTAGAGCGTGACGCTGTCTGCAGCTTCGCTCCGCGCTGTAGGGTCACGGCGTTCTGAACCCTCGCCACGACCGCGTTCGGCGCAAACACAAGAAAACAGCTGATCGGCTTACGATGACGGGCGCTGCCAGCTAGACGTTTACTTCGCGGACTCTATTGATGTTTTATGTGTGTATTTTACATTTATTACTTTCGCACTTTTGACAACAGCCCTCGCGAAGCTGCCTTAAAGAAGAGAAAGATAACAGAGGGAACTCGAGCTGAAAAATCTCTTTGGGAAGAAAGTCTTACAAGAAGAACGTCGTTCTTAGAACGTCTGCTGGACCCTGGACAGAGGGATTAGTGTTGGAAGAATAAAAGCGAGATTAGCAAAGAGATTAAATATCCCTTTGATAAGTGAGACATCTTCTAACCTGGCTGACTTCTAAAATACAAGATCTGAAATGATGACACACCTTTTCACACATCGGTGCATAGAGTGAACGAGAATTAATTAAATCTGATACATCATCCATGTGTTGGCTGATAGGATGATAAAAACTGATATTATGTCACAGTTTATTAAAAAAAAACAAATTAAACATTTTTAACTGACTTAGAGAAGCCCATGTGGTGTTTTTATACTTCATCTTTAAAGAAAACATATATTATATACATTTTTTCTTTTCTATTTTTTTTATATATTTTTTAAACTACTGTGTGTCTTTTTTTTCTAAACATCAAAAACAAAACTATTTTTGAGACATTAAATAAGTTTCTAATTCTCTATGCCGCTTTATCCTGTATTCAGAGTGGCGGGAGGCCTGGAGTCTATCCCAGGGAACTCGGCGCTCGAGGCGGGGTACATCCTGGACAGGGTGCCAATCCATTGCAGGGCACAAGTACACACACTCACACACTACGGGCAACTTGGATACACCAATTAGCCTAATCTGCATGTTTTTGGACTGTTGGAGGAAACCGGATTACCCGGAAGAAACCCGTCAAGCACATGGGGAGAACGTGCAAACTTCACGCACGCAGACCCGAGGCAGGAATCGAACCCTTGACCCTGGAGGTGCGAGGCTGCAGTGTTATCTATCCACTACGCCCCCAAATAAAAGTCTGATCCAACTATATACATTTACCGTACATAAATCATACGTACTACATCCAAAATATATACGTCATGCGACATATCATGCTTTGTAAACATGTATGTCTGAGTATCACGGTACGACATTTTCATCATAACACCCAACCGTACCCGAAAAACTGCCACGGGCGACAACAAGGTCAAACACTGCGAGCAAGCTGAGCTCATAAAGCCTATAATCAGAAAAACTGGAACTGAACATGGAGACCAATTTTACAAGAATGTGGTTAAATCGATTTCATAGGATCCTAAATATGCCAAAACTCTAACACTCACTCAGTCCATTTCCCTCTCTCCAGCCCTCCTCTTTATTTATTCCCTTTGGCCTCCTCCCCCTTTCTCTCTCGCTCTCCTCTATGAAATGAGATCATGTAACCTCAGTAGTGCAATTAGCCTCAGAAATCTGTTGCCCATCCCACCAGTGCCTTTGTGGAGAGCCTGACCGCTGTGGTCAACCAGAGTCCTCAGAGCTGGGGGAAAAGAAAAAAAAAAAAGAAAGAAAAAAGAAAAATCGGGTCACTTTTGGAGATCAAAAACGATCCCAGAGCATCCACGGTGCGGCTGGATGTGAGTAAGTGGAGCAACGCTCCCGGTGCTGCTGTGACCAGCGAAGGCTGACGGAGTAAAGACAGACAGATAACCAATAAAACCAGTGAAAACCAGCTGTAGAGTAGTGACGAATAGAGAAAATATACAGTAGTGTTACGATTAAAGTACACTTTATCTTGGGTTTTAAATTTCATCTCTCAGCCCGGATCTACAGGATGAAGGAATTAGAAAAGCAGGACATGGAAAATTCCTACGATGCTAATATCTAAAGATTAGCACAGCCTTGAAATTCCTCTTTTTCCATTTCTCCCTTCTTAGCCGAGATAATCACTGCTCCCGCACACATGTGATAAAAACACTCCTACCAGACTTTACAGCTCTTTACAGGAGTCCAGCTCACTCTCGTCCTGACACACACATCCTTTAATTTCCTGAAAACAATCCAGTAATAATTGAGCTAGCTCTGTTCCTTAGCTTAGGGTAGCATTGGAGGAGTTTGTGACTAAAACCCAATAAGTTAAAAGGAAATGATGGAACAAAGTAGTTAATCCATTTCTTTATGATAAATGACCTTAAAAATATCAAATGTAATAAGTAGTCAGCTAATTAGATCTCTTAGTTAGCTAGTTAGCTAGCTGGTTCTGCTAAAGTGTTGCTAATTTATGTCGTTGCATGTGTGTAGTACCTTGGTCCTGATACTGTACTGTATGTGGTTGGAATGACAATAAAAGTCTACTTGACTTGACTTGACTACTTGAAGTACGCATCAACAATTTCAGGAACACTTACAAAACTGAATTCTGGACTTAAAAAACCTTAAGAGCTACATATTAGATTTAACTTCTTATAGAACCGACATGAAACATGTATAATCTTTGTGCAATAAAAAAGGTTATTTTAAATTCTTACTTTATGCCTCGTTCATGTTTCATGTTTTCTTTCCAAAGAAAGATGATGTCTGAACTCAAAAAGCTTATTAAATTCAAAAGGAAAACAACATAAAGCTACAAAAAAAAAGGAAAGATACACCCACAATGTGATAGAGTCTATCTTGAGGCTGCAGGCATCACATTTTCTGACAGACAGTTAACTAGGCCAACTCAATAGACATCACAATAGACATTAATTTCGTAATTCTATGGAAGAATAGCAACAGGTAGTATTAGTGACCTTATAATGGAAGTTTCCATCATTAAATTTAAGGGTAATATGTAGCAGTAGTAGTATTAGTAATAGTAGTAGGAGTAGGAGTAGCGGGAGGATAGGAGTAGGAGAAGTAATAGTTGAAGTAGCAGCAACATTAGGAGTCAGAATCATTAGGGGTAGGCGTCAGCGTAGTAGTATATTTACATTTATGTTATATGTATATTTACTTATTCAGAGCAACAGTGCCATCAGTCAAACATCGTTTTTGTTTTGTTTTTTATTAGAGGTCATTAAGCCTAATATATAAGAAACAGAGATTGATCTTTTGTTGTCACTTTTAAATTTTTTTCAATTCAAAGGAATTCAATTCAATTCAACTCAATTTCATTTGTATAGCACTTTTAATAATTGTCATTGTCGCAAAGCAGCTTTACACAATCAAAAACAATAATTTAAGTTTGTACTAGGAAGTCCATTCCACCACCTACAGTAGGTGCAGGGACAGTAAATAATATAGTCTAGATGCATGTCATCCTTCATCCTTGAGAGATGGTGGGACAAGTCGAGTGGGACAAGGAGTGGTACGAGTGGTAGGAGTGGTAGGAGTAGCAGTAGATATAATTATAGTAAAAGAGGTAATAGTAAAAATATTAGAAGTATTAGGAATAGTACTAGTAGTAGCTGTACAGTTAGTGGTAGAAATAGATCAGGGTCAGGGGTCAGGTAGTTAAAGCATTGGCCTACGGTTCAGGAGGTCCTAGGTTCAAACCCAGTGACCACCAAGTTACCTCTGGGCTCTTGAACAAGGCCCATAACTCTCAATCGCTCAGATGTATAATGAGCTAATGTAAATGTAGCATTTTGAAAAATCTAATTAAGGAAAGATTGGTGGAAACTGATAATCATCAATGTACTCATTGCTGTGGAACATACAGAATTCATCGCTTTACTATATATTGTACATCAATAATATTTCAGATTGTTGATTTACAGGGAACACTCACCGCTTAATCCTGTATTCAGGGTCACGGGGGTTCTGGAGCCTATCCCAGGAGACTTAGGGCACATGGCAGGGCACACCCTGGACAGGGTGCCAACCCATCGCAGGGCACACACACACACACATTCACTCATTCACACACTACGGGCAATTTGGAAACGCCAATTAGCCTAACCTACATGTCTTTGTACTGTGGGAGGAAACCGGAGTACCCGGAGGAAACCCACCAAGCACGAGGAGAACATGCAAACTCCATGCACACAGAGACGGGAATCGAGCCTGGGGTACACTGTTATTTCATTTATTTATTTTTTACCAAAGTGAAGATTAAAGGGTCTTAAAGTATACCCATTTTATATGTAGCTGTAACCATATAAAACCAAAAGCAACATCGAATAATACAATATTTCGGAAAAACGTTCCGAAACCCCAGCATATATTACTTTGTACATCAGATAGTTCTGGTCTAATCTGATTGTTGCTCCTATATTTCCAACAACCACACTTGAGATGTTTAACTCCATGCCAAAATCTCTAAAGGAAATCGTTTACTACAGTAGGGAATGCACGAAATGTTTCACCGCTACATCTTTTGCTTTAATATATGAAAGCTGGTTAAAATAGGAAAGTAGGAAGTAATTTTAATGAGAATGTACAAATCAGTGTGAACTAGATAGTCAACTATGTACGAGTGGTGTTCAAGTCAAACTTTTGATTGTGGAAAATTATTTTTGATTATTGGATTTTTTATTTTTATGATTTATATAAGCCAAAAACAAATCTTGTAATATTTCTCTTTACATGAAATGAATCTAGAATATATGAGAGTTTCACTTTTTAAATTAAATCACTAAAGAAAATGAACTTTTTGAATATTTCCAATATTTTACTTTTTCAAGATGCACTCTATTTATATACATCCCTTGCTTCGTGACAATGTCCACTGGTAACAGCACTATATAAATAACATTTTGCTGAATAAAAACACATTTAAAGAACAGAACATGCTTGCTATTGTTATTTAAAGCTCCTTATATCAATTTAAAAAAGCATTTTATTACTTGACTGACTTAGTAAAAAAAAAAAAAATTCTATCTGAATGTAAATATTTTAAACTGCATAACTTACCATACTAAGCTAATCATTTCTGTGCATTTATCACACATGTATTAGTTATCAAAGGTTTTTTTTTTACTGCTCTCCAAATCATAAGGGCAGCTGCAAGAAATAAAAAAATACTCCACTGTATTGAGTGTATAGCCCCCAAGGCCTTGTAGTAGAGATCAGCCTACGGAGACTGCAGTCTCACACACACACACACACACACACACACACACACACACACACACACAAAGCACTCACACACACACACAGGCCACAGAGAGCATGACCCCACTGTGTGAACAGTGTGAACTGTGTATTCCGGAGGCGTGAGCTACTAGAGCAGATCAGAGCTCCCGGTCATCCTGTGGTGGAGTGAAAGCGCGCCAAGGCCAAAGCTAAACAAATTCAGGGTTCAAAAAGTCAAACCCAAAGCTCCGTCCACCAACACATTCCCTCCCTCCAGTGCACTCGTCTCTGCTGGGATTGAGCCGAGCCTCTGCGCCTGCTCGCTCTCTCTCGATTCGGACCTTCTCGCCACACACAGCCTCTGTTCTGGCCTGCCAAAAAAGCACCGAACGTGCTTGGCTGCTTGTTTACCGCTGGAAAAGATGCAGAGTTTAAGTAAGCCCTACGGTTGACATGGAAAGAAAAAGAAAAAAAAGAAAAACTTCCAAACTCGGCTACTTCTTCGCCACTCCGTCTCTTGGGATGACAGGGATACAATGCCGCATTCTCCGCTCCCCTTCGCAGGGAGATTAGCCGATGCCTGGCAGTGAATTATATGGCAAATTAGCTATAACAATACATGACACGATGCCATATATTATCACAAGCCATCCTTAAAATAGCGATTATCTACATCTGAGCCACAGAGAGAACAGCCTCATAGTTTGGTTAAAAAAATAAATTAGTATAAGAAGAAATGTCCTAAATCATTAGTCATTCAGGATGTACATTACAGTGTATGGCCAAAAAGTTTATGTACACCTCCTTGTTGAAAATCCCATCTCCACTCCTAGGCTTGCCACTAGATTTTCGAGCAGGGCTGCAGGGATGCGTGTTCATTCAGCTGTTAGTGTGGTTGGGTGCAGATGCCTGGGGTGCAGTTCGTCCCAAAGGTGTTCATTGGGGTGGAAGTGCAGGACACCTGTTCAACCTTGCCTTCATGGAGCCTCTCAAAGGGAACTGTAACTTTGTGGCAACGGTTCAGGGAAGGGCCTCATACGTATGAGAAGGTCAGGTGTCCGTATACTTTTAACCAAACATTTTGGTGTTTAATGGATGATGTAGATTTGAGGTGCATTTCTAACAAAAAAAAAAAAAAAAAAATACATTTTGGGACACCTGCTCATAGTGTCAAATTCCCCCCGCCCCAACAACACACACACACAATTTCTTCAAAAGAATCCAGTCATTTTATAAATACAGATATTACTGATATAATTTGTGTGAATTACTTGACATTCGAAAAAAATATTGCATAACTGGAAAAGCCTATTGGTTTCCAACAGGAACTGGAGCATGACTTGTGACACCGCGATCATCTAATTCCGCGGGGTTTACATGAGGTTTGATGTATATGATAAAATAAAAGCACTCTTCAATCTGTTCGGAGATCAAGGATGCTGCTTAAATCTTCCGTCCCCCAGGCAAGAAAAGCATCGCGCTGGTGTCAAATAGGGAAGCGCAGCATCTCGGCATCGCGCTGCCGTTTTCTGGCAGTTTCATGAGAGCATTTGGTAAAGGCCATAGGGGGTTATTAGATGGATGCTTTCTGTGTAATGAGAGTGCTGGCTTAATAACATTAGCTTGGATCACTGATTAAGAAAGTGCTGGCTGCCGAGCTTAAGTGGGCCAAACCGCTTTTCTATTTCTCTTTATTCCATGAGCAGACTTTGATCTGTCTATACAAAAAAAACGCGACCGGAGTATAACATCGTGGTTGGGGGTGACATGAAGTGGGTTTCGTCGGAGGGCTGATTAGCTGTGATGGGCACGGTACATGGAAGATTTCCTCTCCGAGTTCTGAAGTCGAAATGGAACGCATGATCCGAATCTTTGGTCAAATCTAAATTGTGAATATTGTCCCTAGGAATTGAAAAACACGGACCAGCTACGGTGTTTTATACCGATTTCTGTTCAGGTCAGGTTATGCGTGGATTTTAATACCAGTATTTAGTACCAGATTTAGGCTTTATTTTAGGAACAAAGCTCACAGACATCTTTACCTTTGTTCATTCTTAGGATATTAAATCCATACTTCCTGTTGAAAAAAACGATCTTGTCTTAATTTCTCTATGAGACAGTTGAGGCATCCCACAAACATGTTCAACATGGTTGGTATCTACAGTATAGTTTTCAGAGTAAGTTAATCAGATAACCAGATTCAAGACTGGACACCTTTTCTGTCCACTGCAACGTCCAATTATTGTAAAATAATACTTGATACTTGACAGAAATCGAATCTCTTACTCTAACACCTGTGAAGAAAACACTTATATACACTACATTACTCCGGGAGCTTGACTGGAAAAAAAAGTTCTACTAGAAAAAAACAGAAAGCCAGTTGGAGTACTTAATCTTCCTGACACTCTGTTGCACAACAATAATTCAGAAAATATGATGTCTGCTTAAGACTATGAATTTGAATTGCATGCTACAACTATTTGTATGAAATAAACTGTCAAAATCCAAACTACGAGCATCTCTGGATGCTTACATTCAAATATGAGCAGCTCTTCCATTTACACATTTTTTTTATCTATCCATCTATATATCTATCTATCTAATATAAATTATCTAATTACAATTCACTTCTCAGCCAAATATGTCAAATCAGTGCAGAAATATAAGACTGGTCCAAACCATGACTGAACCCCATTGCGAGTGACACTAATCTGAGCCCTGCGAAAAGAGTCATATGTTTGTGTGCTCAGTGCAGTCATGCAGATGGTCGCTTTGAGTATCATTTACTTGGACATTTGCTAAATGTCCACAAGACTGACAGATGCTCTACTTTAGGTGGCCACAACAATCGGCCGGAATCTATTACCAGCACATCTGTCACACATGACTTCTTGGCAGCGCGGACTTCCCGCTTTTTTTTCTTTCCCCCCTCGAGCCTGCCTGTTTCATCAATTCTGTATCGCCGACCACCATATGCACCATCATATTGAATGTTACATAATAGAAGTTAAGCAACCAGACTGTGATAATGTGCATTTCTTGAGCTGTAGAGACTATCGTACTGCACATAGTGCCTCTAAAACTCATCGCACAGATGCTGCACATGCTTTTCAAGTAATGACCTGGTCTTCTTTTTTTTTTTTTTTTACTTCAACTGTCCGGTTCCTCTGTCCTCTGTGTCTCTCTGTAGCCTCAGATGGTTATTTGTATAACCTGTCAGTTTATAACTGGTCTGTGCATTCACCTCTAACGCCTCTCATCAACAAGGAGCTGCTACTGACGTCTTAACCGCTGCTTCTTGGATTGTTTTGGTTTTTCCACACCATTCTGTGTCCAAAAACTCCAAAAACTTGCCTTGTGCATAAAAATCCCACTCAAACCTACCCACCTGGCGCCATTAACCATGCTGTCATCACCAAACTCATGTGTTTGCCCTGTTCTGGTGATTGATGTGAAAATTAACTGAAGCTCTTGACCTGAATCTGCATAATTAACACAAGTACATGTAAATAATCACCTACCTACCATGAATAAAGGAAAAAAAAAATAATGAAACCATACAGTACAGTAAAATTGATTTTTCATATTAAACTAGCTAGTTAGGAAGCCGGGGTCGGTCATGACACAGTGGCCTTAGAGAAGCGGCAGGTTAAACACCTGCTGTGGCTAAAACTCACAGTAGCCTAGAGCCTTAAAGACATTCAAACAGCCACAGTTTCAAGACTGAGCAGAGTAAATTGAAAAGTCTATTCACAAAACAAAATTAAAGGTGCATTATTTTCTCATGTTCCATTTCACTTTTTTAGGTCTGTAGAATATGATATGAGCTTGGATGCTTGGAGTTTTATCTAGCCATGCCTTTCTTGCCTAGTCATTTTTCAAACATGTATACAGCTTATACAATACCCGCACACAAAAAAAGTCAGCCACCACCTGGCATTAACTAAGCACATAGCTAAGAGCCCTCCATAATTACTGCAGTGATTAATATGGTTTAGCTGGCAACAAGTTATGTAACCCGAACTGATACACTGAGTAGCTTCTCATTTCTTAAACAACCACTTCAGGAGACATATCCAGAAGAAAACTTTGGCCTGCATCAAGCAAAGAAAACACTAAACAGTAAAGAACTATAAAATGCATTATTAAAACCTGCAAGGAGACCAGTAACCCATCATCTTCGAGGAAAGTGGTCAGAAAAACATCCTGAATGAGCGTGATGGGAGATAACTTAAAAATAAAACAACCGTACAACTCACATCTATATTTCATAATCAAATAAGAGCATTTCCACGCGTACAGTGTGAAGAGAACTTTGGATTAAACAGTTGTGTTGACACTGAGTGGTTGAGTATCTTTGCCTTTACACAGCAGTCAGACTTTCCCATCATCAACACAATATCTTGGAGCGAAATGTATGTGACTGTGGATAGAAATAATTGGTGTAACATTGCATTTTTCTTTGGTCGATTATTTAAACTACTGCATGATTAAAGAATTTATTACATTTTCTGAAAATTCTGAGAATCTTGATAAATTCTCCCAAAATAAATGTTAAAATATATATATATATTTTTAACATGCAAATTTCTTATGAACCTTCCTGAAAGGACCAGGGCTCAGTACAACATTCGATAAAGAAACATGGCTGACACAGAGTGGAAAAGAAAATGAAGCGAGCAAACTGATTCTGTAAAGACGAAATATAAAGTGCCACCAAACACTTTTTAATCATGTGATTTTTCCACACTAATTTAAGATAAGAGGTTCAAACCACAGCTCCAACAAGCAGCCACTTTGTGTCCTTGAGCAAGGACCTCAACCTCAACTGCTCAGTCGTATAAGCAGAAAAATGTAAGTTGATAAGGGCGTCTGCAAAATGCCATGACTGTAAAAGTTTAAAAATAACAATATGATGCTTGGGTCTGAAACTAGACATCTCAAAGCAAATCTGAGACAAGTTTGTCAGGATTTTGGATGCAGTTTGCACACTGCTAAAATGTTAGCTATTGGTTTCCATTACTGTTAGCTAATTAGCCTTACAGCACTGGTACACAACCGCAAAGCCGCAAGTGTGTACGTGGGAAAAGTTACAAAAAGAACAAAACAATAAAAAAATATATACTAGAAACAGTAGTTCTCATAAGGCAAGAGCACGACAAAAACACGACAAACAGGAAACTAACACAGATTTCCTACGACATTCAACATCACTATGCATAATAATAATAAAAAAATATATATTTCATACATTGAAAACAGTTAGAATGGCAAACTTCTGTGGTATAAAAGGAAGAACCACTTGACAGGGTGTTTTGATGTGTCCTAGTATGAACGTGGCATTACGGTTACAATGTTACCGCCCAAGCGTTGATTTTCCTAACAGCATGTCCTGTTCTGGAAGTTCTGGAAGTTGATATCCTAAAGCGGAATGAGTGTAAATCATTTACACGACTGTCCATGACCTCTACCTTTATTTTCCTCACCCTTTGGCTATATAGTACCAGTAACAATTTAAAACTACTGAGAGCTACTGTAAGTTGCTGTTGGTCACCAGCTCTACCAGTAGTGGACAGATGTGTGTTGGTGAAGCAAAATAACTAGTTAAACAAACAGACAAATCATAATCTGTTGATAATAAATTCTATTGTACGGAACTGATGTATAAAAGCAATAGCACACCCGATGTCATGCTGTTGTGCAGGATATAGCACTGCAGTGACACCTTCCTCACTCAGGCTGCCTCATGTCTATGACGCTATCAAAGCGGTGCTATATCCAGCAGCACTGCATTCCCTCTCGTGTGATATTTGCTAATCAATCACCTTCAAAGCACTCTTGTGTAAAAACTGTGGAACCTAAAGGGAAACCATGTAGATGGTGTTGATGTTTCTTAACACCCTTTGGGGTGTTTGAATGGAATATTGATATTTATTTTAGCTTCTAGTTTCCGAATTTACACAGTTTGCATTAAAGATTTATAGCTTGATGCCAGCTAAAATTACCACTTTTCGGTTTAGTGATCTTAACGAAAATTAGATTAAAAAATTACATAAATATAAATCTATAAATAATTTCTTTCTTTCTCATTCTTTAAACAAGTTCATCAGAATCTTGTGGCTTTTATTGGAGTTGGATTTGTGCTCTAGCTTTACGACACTGTCAGCCACCAATTTAAAACATCACTAGGGGTGCTAAGCTGGAAAATCCATCTCTTCACTGCTCAAATCTCTTAACGTATGACCTCACTGAGGGCCATGTTGGATTTAGTTTTCGGCTAGGATCGCTAAACTGGAAAGTGTTACTCTTGTGTTTGTTGACATACAGTATATCAACAATGATTTTATAAGATTTTAAAAAGCTAGGTGAAGCTAAATAATATTTTTTACCTAATGAGTCAGACCCCATTTCCTACTATGTGAACAAAGCTCCACCTCCAAAATGTATAGAGGATCGAGTAGTGTCGGAATGCTAACTCTGCGTTAACATTAGCAAGGACTGTCATGAGATCGGATTTAATCGTGCTTGACCAGAAGTCAGGTTTCCAAACTGCTTTCTTTAATCTGGATTCATAATACACGTTTCTCATGAGCTTTCAACATGTTGTTGTTGGTCTTTCGACTGCTCCCGATGAGGGGTCCCCACTGCAGACCATCCGATCCACACAACAACTTGGCACAGCTTTTACGCCAGATGCCCTTTCTGACGCAACCCTCCCATTTTATCTGGACTTGAAACCGGCACTGCACCCAGTGGCTGGGGTTTTGGGCATTGAGTGGAAATTGAATCCGGGCCTTTCCATGGCAGGCGAGAAACCCACCGCTGAGCTCCTTCTACAAAATTTTCCATAGTATTTGTATTGGTAAGAAATAATAATAATAATAATAATAATAATAATAATAATAATAATAATTAAGTACACCTTTGACCACTTGAGTGTATTTGCCTTTTAGTGACGTCAACTGCTGCGTCACGACACATTCAATTGTTCATTCTTAATAAATAAGAAATATTTCTGAAGTTGCACCAGCTCACTGTACACAGCAGGAAAACATACACACACACACCTGTATGAATGCAAGAAATGAAACACCGTAGCCATGGCAACCACAGAACAACACGCCGCGCGCGCTTCTCACCTGTAGGGTCCTCGGGCTGGATGCGCGTCCACGTGACCCGCGTGGCCGTGAGAATCACGTCGTGGCTCTTCTTACCGATCTGAAAGATTCCTCGTACAATCGGTTCGCTCCCGTTACCGGACTTTTCTGAAGGAGGAGCATCATCACCCTCCTCGGGGCGGAGGAGCGGCGGCGGCGGCGCTGATACCGCGCGTTTCTCACTTTCCTGCGCTCCTTGTCGCCGTTTCTTCCGTTTCTTTTTCTTCGCCGTGACACTGCTTCCTGGAAGCGGAGGAGTCTCGGCCACCAGTTGCTTCTTTCTCTCCTCTAACTCCTCCTGACTCTCCGACCACGCGTGGAGGGCAGTTATCGAGTTTTTGGGGGGTTCAAACATGTTTCTAATGCAACACGACTTGGCTTTTCGCGCCGCAGTTTGCCCCGGTCTTGTGTTGTTAATCAGCGGGGCGTGCGCGCTCCCGCCATGGCCGGAGCCCTCCGGCGGCGCGCGTACCCGCTAAGTAGCCCTGGATACGGACGCGGGGACGCGCTTCCATTAATCACTTCATTTTATTATTTACATCCTTGCATTTGTTCTCGTCCCAAACAAATACAAACAAATTATTATTATTATTATTAACTTACTCCTTGGATAACTTTCATAGTAGAGTAGGGCTTCTTTTTGACCCAAAGACTAATTTTATCTTCATAATTTTAAAATAGTAGCTTAGTTTAGAATCAGTTTATAAACCTAGCTACAGTTTATTATTATAATAAATAATATCATAGAATTATCCCAAATATGTTCTTTTATATCATAGTTTTACATTACATGTAGCCAACTAATCTAATTAGCCTACATGCTGTAACATTATACATGCCCCCTGATTTATTTAGACAAATTTGATAGTTTATATTAGATATATTAAATAGCTATATTTAAATCCTAAATATATTTTATAGATGTTATAACTTTAATTAAACACCATTTATAAGCTCAGTTTATGTAGGTTGTGGTATTAACTCTGCCCACTATTTTAGTTACTTTCTGCAACTTTATACAAACAGTAGCCTAATTTATTTAAATAAATATGATAGTTTATATTAAACATATATATAAATAAATAAATCCTAAATATATTTAATATGTGTTATAACTATACTTAAGAGAATTATAGGCTATAGGTTTGTGTAGCTTCTGGTATTATCCCTACCTACTAGCCAGCTATCCGAGTAATGTTACTCGGTGTAACATTAAAACTAGCCTGATTTCCATATAAATAAATAAATATTATATGTTATTGTCATGTGTTTATAACAATAACATATATTATGTTCTATTATATGTTTATGTATATATAAACATAAACATATTTTATAAGTAATATAGATGTATAATACATTTCTGTTGCTTGTGGTGTTAACCAAGCTGTCTGTCCTAGTTAGGCTACTTCCTGTAACATTATAATTAGTCTAATTTACATTTAAATGATTATAATACTTTATATTATTGTATGCTGTAGCTGTATATCTATAGTAAATATATTCTATACATATTATAACTACATATAAACAAATTATATTCGTTTGTGTATCTGGTAGTGTTAACCTTGCCTAGTGTCCAGCTATTCTAGTTATTTGCTGTTTTTATTATATTGAGTTTTATATATATTTGCATTTTGGTCTGTTCACATGCCACCCGGCACATAAGGCAATGGATACTCCCCACCTTGACATATAGCAATCGTTTCTAGCAGTACTTAAAAGGTTGGGTTGCCAGCTTGACACCCGATTGTCATTCACACACTATGGGCAATTTGTGAATGTCAGTTAGCTTAACTGGTATGTCTTTGGAGAAAACTGGAGTACCTGGAGGAAACCCACCAAACACAGGGAGAGCATGCTAGATAATAGATGCAAACTTCATGCACACAGACCCTCCGAATCCTAGTGGTGCCAGGTGACAGTGCTAACCACTAATATATATATATATATATATATATATATATATATATATATATATATATATATATATATATATATATATATGTTATATGCAAGTTTACATTATATCTTTATTCAGAAAAGTTTTGTTTTGCTATTTAGCCTTAGCCCAAGCCAACTAGCTAGCTTACTAACTTCCCTCCTGATATGGTAAATCTAGAAAGTTGTGCAACATAGTTTATTGCTAATTATATTTCAATGTTTAAACATAAGACATATCTACATTAGGTTAGATATAATTGTATACAGTTGTATCAAAATCGTAAGTGATAAAAATGATTGAAGTTCTTTTTTTTTTTTTTAAGTGGACTGTTGGAATCAATTCATGACAAATACATGACCGTTATTCCTTTCAATTTTAAAACATAGAAACCGGTTAAACTATCAACGGCATGTTGATATTTTTTGTGGAAGATTTGTGAGCGATCCGAAATGTAAATGCGTAAACATGAAACCCGGGAAAGCTCATTTAACCTCCTCCCAGGGGAATAAAATAACTTCATATAGACCTCCAAATCTAATTTGCTCAAATTAAATAGTCCCATGAACACTTATTAATGGATTCACTAACCCTTTTTCCTCAGTGGCTGTCCAAAGTGAACAGATGATCACTTATGCTATTATTTTTTATATAAACATTTCTCCGACCCAATATATTGATCAGAAAAAATACAAAGAAAAAAATGTAAATCACGTTCCTCATGTTCCATGTGTTTAATGAGAAATGGTGAAATACACCGTGTACAGATGTCCATAAGCCTGAATCTGTTGTCTCAAAACTGTATATTTTTACAGCTTCAATTATTCAGTGATTTGTTTTACATAAATTAGCCAGCACTCTGTGATTAATTACCCCCCTGAAGGTTTCAATCTGAGACTCGGTGTTTAATTGGATCAGGTTGAATTGTGTCTATTTGGTCAGAGTTTAATGTGTGCTATCGGTTATTGGGTTAAAATATTGGGTTAAAATCTTAATCAGTTCGCTGAGAAAGCATTTCGGCGTGTGTGTGTGTGTGTGTGTGTGTGTGTGTGTGTGTCTGTGTGTGTGAGACAATCTCTAAAAAATAGATTGGCGTTAGGTTGTTTCTCTCTAATGACAGAGGTATTGGGTTATGCAATGAATGTCCATGCATTAAAACAGGATCATTTTCATAAATTAAAGCCTCCCCCTGCTGTAGGAACATCTGTGCCTCACATGCGCTCATTTTGCATAAATGATGTCTGCATGGATGTGATTGAACAGCAAATTGGGCAAAAGAAACACGCCATAATCATCTAATCGATATTTTGTAAAGATACAGACTGATATTTAATGCATATGTTGGAAAATGGCTAATTTGATTTTTTTTTTTTTTGCTGAAATTTTTGGTTGTATCTATTGTTTTATGTGGATATAACCTTCCAATCTTATCTTTTTTTTTTTCGTTATTTTTTTTAAATTCGGATTTGATTCTGTTTAATTAACAATATACGTATTTTTTAAATTAAAAACACACTTCATGTACTTGCGTACTTTAAGAATATAATTCGACAGCCTATCATCTAGTCACCAAATGAACATATGTTCCAGCAACCTGTCGATTGCAATAGCAACAATTTGAGAAAAAAAATAAACAAAAAACATAAATATTAATGTAATTATAATGTAATTATAAATATTTATCCAGAGCATCTTTTCATCAGAATATTTACACGAATATAATTTAGATATGCACCGTTGTCTTCCCATAAAAGCAAAAAAATAATCGTTAATAATAAAAAATATTTTAAGAAAGATTTTATGCGCCTATACATTTTATTCGCCTAACAGCAAATAGATCTTGCACCTCGATCCTGAACATTTTAGTTGTCTGACCCAAGATACCGTAAGTAAGTAAGTAAGTAATTCTGCGTTATGTATAAACATCTTTCACAAAAAAAGTTTCAATAATTTCAACCAAGTGTGATAGAGATAAGTGTTTATTTCCATTTGGAAAGGTCGACCCCCCTTTTTTCTTTTTTCCTCTTTTTTTTACAGGGTGCAGTTTTCAGGTGATAGTCAAGCTTTTTTTAATATATATACAACATCAACACTTTTTTATAACACCAAATCTTTCCCAGCACTCAGACAGTGTAATATAGTTCACCATTTCTTTCTTTCCTTTTAAATAAGTGATCTGTCATTATTGTGGCTGTTTAAAAGAAGAAAAAAACAAGGGGGATTTTGGAAGGATGGATTTGTGCAATTTTGCATGATTTTTACAGTAAATGATTGATTCCTAAGGCAACGTAACAGAGTCTTATAAGCACTTGCCTGCTGGTTTCACCTCCTTGTGTTTTACTAGAGTGACCATTGTTTTTTTTTCGTAGAAAGGAGATAAAATCAATTTTGTTTTTATAAAACATTAATGATTGGGGTGGGGGGGGGGTTGCATGACATGGCGCACGAATCCGACTTTATAAAAAAATTAACAATTCTATTACAAAAATCACAACAAAATAATTCAGTATGGGATAGAGTATGAGTAGTAGTAAGTAGTATAAGTAGTAAAATGTAGTAGGTTGAAAAATATAGCAATCTCTCTATTCATTTCTATAATTGGCCCAGTATATTCGATTAAAAATTGCATAGTTTATTATTTTTTTCCCAAATTATTGCTTTGTGATTTCTTGTGTAACGTGGAGAATTAACACATTCTGAATTAAGGTCACACACCTGTTTCCATCTGTGACCACGATGCACAGTAGTGAGCGCATAGAGTTCAATTTTACAATACATATAAGATGAAGGAGAGAATATGTGCATCCTGTTGTTTCTCCTTTCAAGGCAGTTATAAAGACAATAAATACATACCATAGAATTAAGCATATAATGTGTGTTTCTGAACAGAACAGCAGAAAAAAGCCCTGTAGTGTTGAATTGACACCTTGACCGATTCGACGCATGTAAATAGGAATAAACACGAAATTGGAAGCACAGTGGCTTCTTTACTGTTTCCCTCGCCACAGTATCTAGCGTTTTCAATGCTATTTATGTATACATTTTTGTTTAATGTAAAACTTTTAATTCATGTATAATTTTAGCACCATATCCCAATAAACAGTATATAAAAATTACTGTATTATTTTTTTTTTATTTGGCAGACTGTCATTATCATTTTGTTTGTTGGTTGGTTTGTTTGTTTGACAATTTGCGTTATGTTAAAAATTAAATCCCGAGCAATGTATAGCTATTGTTGCTCCAACCACCTGACGAACCAGAACTGACTGAACTAGATTTCTTTTACTTTCTTTATTTTAATAATAATTATAATAATCATCTAATAGTTCAAAGTCTACTTTTTTAAATGTTGTACCTAGCCTGTATTTTGTTAGCCTTGTGCGCTGACATGCTGGCTGCTACATTTAAGAACACTAACATGGTGTGTTAACCAACCAGCAGCAAGTATTCTGTGTATAACACTTATATAATAATAATAATAATAATAATAATAATAATAATAATAATAATACACGTCACTTCACAAATGCAACACAGGCTGTTGGCTATTAGCATGTTATATGTTAATTTACAGTTTGGATTATTTTAAACCAAGGATTAAAATAATGTTTTCAAAAATATCTTTTTTTTATTTTTTTTTTTACTGTTAACTTTTTTTTTTCCAAAGTAAAAAGTTTGAACACAGATCACGTGCTAGTGTAGGTTAATCACATATCACCTGTTGAAATGTAATTAATTAGTCTGATTTGGGGTAAAATAGCCAAATCCACATTCAGACCACATCTGGAGAACTTTTAGATAGCAATAGCATTAGTATACTGATATTTTTTAAACACCATATTATAAGGTTTACACCATAAATCAAGCACCTGGAAGCTTAATGAACTAACCTGAACCGTGTGTGTGTGTGTGTGTGTGTGTGTGTGTGTGTGTGTGTGTGTGTGTGTGTGTGATGTCATGTCTCTGGTTCCTTCACGTGCCCGACTGATGAACCTACATCACTGTCTTCAAGTCCGGTGTGTGAACGAACAAATAATTTAATTAGGCTATCCCACGCGTGCGCAATAGCATTTGCGAAGCAGATTACAGGGCAACCCGTATCAACGTTTTTTGTTGTTGTTGTTGTTGTTCTTTTGTGTTAATTTATGTGTAGGGCATTTTTCTGCTGTTCTCCTTCTTTTTTGTTTGCAATAAGCCATAAACAGGTGACCATGATGACACGCACTATATGAATCGAAGTGTCTCTGGAAAAAAAAATGCAAACAAAAGTCCTCTCGCGCTCACGAGTCGTGGAATATGGCATTTAGTTGCGCGTTCATGTGAACGACTCGTTCGTGATGAGAGTGACCTTCATAGGGCCCGACGTTCTCCATGGGTGGCAAATCGTAAAGCGCCGCGTGGTGGTGGTGGGGGTGGTGATGAGGGTGATGGTGATGGTGGTGTCCGGGCGGCGGCGGCGCGTGGTGATGGTAGGGCTGCACGCCGCCGCCGAACGCGTGATAGCTCTTCTCGAACTCCGTCGGCGCTTCGTGCTTGAAGGAGAAGTTCCCATTGACGCTGAGCGGCGGGCTGAGCGGCCCGTCGAAGGAGGCGGTGGGACTGTGCGCGCAGTCCGCCAGCGCCGCGTCGTAGAACGGCTCCGGCTGCAGCGCGCTCGGCGGCTGCGGCGGCGGAGGAGGAGGCGGCGGCAACAGCAGCGTGCTCCCGTAGGCGTGCGCCGCCGTCTTGGCGTGAAACGCGTGATGCGGCGCGCCGTCCGTTGCCCCGTACGGCGGGCTCGGCAGCCCGGGGCTCTGGTAGCAGTACGGGTGCATACCGGCGTAGGACGCGACGCTGGCTCCGTGCGCATGGCTCTGCTGCTCGGGCAGGAAAGTCCGCGGGTTGAGCTGCAGGCACCCTGCCACCAGGTTAGTCGTGGGCTGGGAGAGACCTTTGCACAAAGCCTGCACGAACGACACCAGATCCGGACTCTCGCCCGATCGCAGGATCTCAGACAGCGCCCAGATGTAGTTCTTGGCCAGACGCAGCGTCTCTATCTTGGAAAGCTTCTGCGTCTTTGAGTAGCACGGCACCACCTTGCGCAGGCTCTCGAGAGCGTCGTTCAGCCCGTGCATGCGGTTGCGCTCCCGTGCGTTCGCCTTCATGCGCCTCAGCTTAAACCTCTGCATGCGCGCCTTGGTCATCTTCTTCTTTTTCGGACCGCGGCGCTTCGGCTTGCCCGCGTCGTCGCCCTCTTCCTCTTCCTCCTCTTCTTCCTCTTCCTCCTCTTCTTCCTCGTCCAGCTCGTGCGCGTCCTCGAGCCTGTGCATAGCCTCCTCCTCGTCGTTCTCCGAGTCTTTGCGCATGGCCTCGTGCCCTGGCTTCTGCTTCTTATCGGTCCAGTTGGCGCTGCCGGCCTGCGACTCGATCAACGGAGGTTCTTCTGTGCAAGATTTCGTCATGATCCTGACACACACATGCACACAAGCACAAAAGAACAGACTCGGTGAGAGGAAATAGTGGATAATACTGCAACAACGCAAAGCATGCGTGCACAAAAATGAATAACAAAATATATAGAAAATTTAAGAGTTCTACAATTTGGAAATAGTGCTCTTAATTCTGTGTTACTACACACAAGACTTAACACTATATCATGATTAAAAATATTATTAATACACCAAGACAAAATAAATCTGCAGCTCATACCATTTTCACTTTTTTTAATAAAAAAAGAAAAAAATACAATCGAAATATGTTATACATTTTATAACGGAGATACACGATGTGGTACGCTGTTTACCTGTAGTGTCTGAACAGGTAATTACTGCGCACCTTGAGTTCTTAACTTAAAAGTTAAGTATCCGATATACACCTTTCTTGGTGCAACCTGGATAAATCACCTTTCTCAAGTGAAAGTCCATCTCAGCATACTCACTTAAAACCAAAGATGAAAGAGATCCCAGATTAAACCCTGCCATAACGTGACATCTCGTCTTCATCAATAATTTCCACAATTCCCAGTGCTGGTGCCAAAAGAAACACTTAGTTTTTGTAGCTTTACCTTTTCCTCTAACCAATGAGTGGAAAAGGACAATCACCAAATGCGTATTTAGTAGGTTCTCAAGGACCAGGATGGGGAAACAAAAACCCTGATCTGTTTTTATGTAGTTGCTCTGGAAAGGTTTAGGAACACATAAACGTGCAGATGTTTCTTCTTCAAGTTTAACTGATACTAAAATTTGTGCATATGGATTTATTTTCCGTTAATTAGAACAGATAAGTGTTCGTTCTTATTTAATTCAGATTATGTTCATTGTTGTTGTTTTTTTCTATCAGACATATATTATTTAAAAAACAGTAAATAATTATACAATCAAAAATTCAAATGAAAACTATATATTTAAAATTTTTTGTTCAATTACGTAATTTTATTTTCACTTTTTGGTCGTAATAAGCTATATTTTCTTCATATATTTTGGCTCCTACATCACAAAATTGTATATGTCAAGATTATAAAATGAGTTTGAACATGTAATCTGGCATATTTAGCTAGAACAATCTTTTCACACAGATGAGAGGAATACATCGAATAACCTGTTCATAGAGGAAAAAAGCTATAAAATTATAAGTCATGATTCCAACGAGGAACAAGTGAAACAACTTTTCATAACACACTAATCATTCTTCATCTACACATTTTAAGTAGTCTAAAAATGCTCTAAAATGCACAAAATAAAATAAAATACGTATTTTTTTCTTCTTCTTTCTACTTTCAGTCAAGTGTTTAAGGATAGATAAATAAATTAATAAAGATCACTGTACCTGTGTGTTGGGTGTGTGTGTGTGTGTGTGTGTTCAGCGTCCCGTTATGGTCGCTTCATGCCCCTCCGCATTTGAGTAGTGTGAGATCCTGAGGATCCTGAGAATGATGAGGATGAGGATGATCTAGTGGCAGCGCGTGAGCGGGATGCTGCGCTTTATATACGAGCGCTGATGATGCTGGGAGATGCGCGCGTGCCTGGATTCTCTCTTTCTAATCCCCCCTCCTCCTGCTCTTTGATTGGCTGAAGGGGAACAGCAGGCCCCGCCCTCTTTATCTCTCTGTCTTACCCCCGGCACGCGCCATATGGTCGTCTACGTCAGGAAAACGGGCCCCGGAGCGTCACGTGACATCTTCCGTTCGCGTTCCCCGTGCTCCCCGTATTGTGGCCGAATGAAAGGAAGGAACGAGGGGAGGAGGGGAAAGTGGCCATCTGTCGCCGTGTTAGAGACTCCGCGGAAACCTGTTTGTTTGGACCCGCAGGGAGGAGTTTAACCCTTTAAAAGCAGCGGGACAGCGCGCGCAAATCACGGCCTCTCTCTCTCTCTCTCTCTCTCTCTCTCTCTCTTTCTGACTGTGTGTCTCTAAAGATTCAATGTCTCTCTCTCTCTCTCTCTCTCTCTCTCTCTTTCTGACTGTGTGTCTCTAAAGATTCAATGTCTCTCTCTCTCTCTCTCTCTCTCTCTCTCTTTCTGACTGTGTGTCTCTAAAGATTCAATGTCTCTCTCTCTCTCTCTCTCT
>QMIH01000094.1:234174-253055 GCA_003987875.1 Clarias batrachus
TAATAATAATAATAATAATAATAATAATATCATCATCATGTCACGATTATTGGCAAAAATTAATAGAAAATACGTATACAACACCTCAAATGTTTTCCAACTCCTAGATAAATCACCATCATCATAAACAACAACAACAACAACAATAATAATAAAAATATTTTCCTATTTCTAATTTAGCTCTATGACAAAATTTTAGCAGATTATGTGCACGTTTGTCTGTGAATTTCTGTATTTCTCTGTGAGGATTTACAGCCAGTTACCTGGATATTTTTTGTTTTGCTTCACACACACGGACAGGTCCTTATCACATGAAATGAAATGACATATGGTTGTGTTTATGCTGTATTGTGTGGAATTGTCAGAGTCTGACAGTAGTAGAACCTGTTTAATTTTTAATTATTTATGTATTTTTTAATGGCTGATATAGCTGTTTATTCTTTTTAAGGAAAGACAAGTGAGAGATTAGCACCACTTGATTCAATAGTCCTTAAAAGATTTTACATTAGGTTGAAGACATCTGCTCTCAGATCTATGTCAAGGAACAAAACAAGGTTGGAAAAATTGCAGCTTTGAGCGGGTTTAATCTGGAAGTTAGGAAATCCTCTCCAGTGGCCTGAGTGTTAATTACGGTCACAGGATTGTTAGTTTTCCCAAAGGTTCATAGTATTAAGAGGCGTATAAATAGCGACTAGGAAGTAGAGGTGGCATTATGAATGAGAAGAGGAGGGAGCAAAAAACAATGATTGCTAAAGTATTTTGTCATATTGATTTGACTTTTAATCTACACTGAGTTTTACTCTACATCATAATTCTGATACACAATTCTAGTGTAAAGAAATGAAAATTGTTTCTTTGGAATTATGTCCATGTCCCTTTGACATTGCTATTTTTACACATGGAGGTGCAAGAGCACATTCAGATACAGTTTAATAGATGTTCTTTTATTTCTAATGGTCATGCAATTTGACTGAGATAGTTATAAAGCAAATTGAGATCAGTTTGATATGAGCTGTTGCCTGTATGCATTGTACTTGGAGGACAATGATATGTGCCACCCACATGGTCATATCACTGAAAAACAAACTAATAAAACAACCTGCTAATGTGCATTACCTAATATGTCAGTCAGTATAAAGTGATCAATATTAATTTGTTTAAAAAAAAAAAAATTATCCATGCATCTACTATCTATACCGCTTATCCTGTGTAGATCCATGCAGGGGCCTGGAGCCTATCCCAGAAATTTTCGAGCACAAAGCAGGGGACACCCTGTATGGGGTGCCAACCAATTGCAAGGTGAAAGCACACACACACACACACACACACACACACACACACACATACACACACACACACACACACACAGACATTCATACACTATGAACAATTTGGAAACATCAGTCAGCCTGCACTAACTGTCTTTGGACTGTGGGTGGAAACCAGAGTACCTGAAGGAAAAGCAATGAGAGAACTTCACACACAGAGACTGGAGGCAAGTCGCACATGTGGCAGCATGGTGGCTTAGTAGCTAGCACCGTCACCTTGCAAGGACTGCCCCTGGAAGTACTGCATCAGGCACAACTCACTCAATGGAGACCTTGAGGCAGACTCAGAGACTGGAACAGTTATATCTTACAGTTGACTTGGAGATAATGGTAGGATGGCAAGCTTCATCTGCTGGGACCACGAACAAGCCTTTAACCACCAACTGCTCAGTTTGTCTAGCTATCTGAAAAAAATCTACATAAACAAGCAGTCTATCTACATTATATGGGCAAAAGTATTTGGCCAACTTGTTAACTATTGAATTTTGAATTTTGTTGTTTCAGGCCCCTTATCCCAAGTGAAGGGCAATCTTAATGCTTCAGTGTTCTAAGACATGTTGGACAATGCTATGCCTCCAACTTTGTGGCAACAGTTTAAGGAAGGTCCTTTTCTATTCAACATGACTGTGCCTCTGTGCACAAAGCAAGGGGTTATAAAGACATTGTTTGATGAGTTCGTTCTGAAAGAACTTGACTGGCCCTCACAGAGCCCTGACCTCAACCCCATCGAGCACCTTTAGGTTGAGCTGGAGTGGAGATTGTGATTCAGGCCTTCTTGTCCAACAAAATGCCCAACTTTATAAATGCTCTACAGAATAAATGGGCACGGATTCCTGCAGAAACACTGAAAATCTTGTGGACAGCCTTCCAAGAACAGTGGAAGCTGTTTTATCTGCAAAAGGCACCAGAAGGACCAACTCCATATTTAATTTTAATTTAATTTAATGGATACAATGTTATTGTAGGTTTGGCCAACCACTTTTGTCTACCTGTCTGTCTGTCTGTCTGTCTGTCTATCTATCTATCTATCTATCTATCTATCTATCTATCTGTCTGTCTGTCTGTCTATCTATCTATCTATCTATCTATCTATCTATCTATCTATCTATCTATCTATCTATCTATCTGTCTATCTATCTGTCTTATACAGATTGGCATTTGAGTCAGTGACCTCAATGAGTCAGGTGAATGAGTTGTTAGTGAGGTCACTGAATGAGCTGTATAGATGACTTGTCATGTAAGCAGTGCAAATTAGGGTATGGCATCATGCTAACATAAAGCATTTAGCTACAGAACCTGTCTAGCAAACGTTAGAGATAATATCACTTAGCTATTTTGGATTGTTAGTGTTAAGAAATCTGTTGAAAATAATAATAATAAAAATCATTGATTTTCTGAATCTAAAATTTGAATTAAACACAGAAAGCCCACATATGGTACATTTAGCAGAATTATTTTAATGGAGGTTAATACTGTATTTTGAGAAACTGAGAGAGGTGTTGTGTACACTCAGCCTGTACTGTGTCTCTCTGCGGTTTCCCAGGCAACGGTGGAACGGCCTGAACACTTTCGAGACCGGAAGTGCAGAACGGCAGATTGTTTCCTTGTGCTGCCGGTCAAAGGTTCTTTGGCTGGTCATCTGCGCGCGCTCCTGTCGCTCCTCCGTTGTCATGTAAACAGAGCTCGTGCGAGCGGACTGCGTGACTTCAGCACCACAGAGTGTAACAGCGCCACGCGCTCCCAACCCCCCCCCCCCNCCTCTCTCTCTCTCTCTCTCTCTCTCTCTCTCTCTCTCTCTCTCTAAAGATTCAAAGACTCTCTCTCCGGCTCTCTGTCTCCATTTTATCTGTCTGTTTCTCTCTTGCTGTCTCTCTCTGTCTGTCTGTCTGTCTGTCTCTCTCTCTCTCTCTCTCTCTCTCTCTCTGTCTGTCTGTCTGTCTCTCTTTGTCTGTCTGTCTCTTTCTCTCTCTGTCTGTCTCTCCCTCTCTGTCTGCCTGTCTGTCTCTCTCTCTGTGTCTCTCTCTTTGTCTGTCTGTCTCTCTATCTCTGTCTGTCTGTCTGTCTCTCTCTGTGTCTCTCTCTCTGTCTGTCTGTCTCTCTCTCTCTCTCTGTCTGTCTGTCTGCCTTTCTCTCTGTCTCACTGTCTTTGTCTGTCTGTCTCTCTATCTGTCTGTCTCTCTCTCTGTTTGTCTCTTTTTGTCTGTCTGTTTATCTCACTGTCTTTGTCTGTCTGTCTCTCTTGATCTGTCTGTCTCTCTCTGTCTGTCAGTCTGTCTCTCTCTCTGTCTGTCTCTGTCTCACTGTCTGTCTGTCTGTCTGTCTGTCTGTCTCTCTCCTTGTCTGTTTGTCTCTCTTTTTGTTTGTCTGTCTCTCTCTCTGTCTCATTATCTTTGTCTGTCTCTCTCTTTCTGTCTCTCTGTCTCACTATCTTTGTCTGTCTGTCTCTCTCACTGTCTGTCTGTCTCACTATCTTTGTATGTCTGTCTCTCTCACTGTCTGTCTGTCTCTCTCTGTCTGTCTCTCTCTCCCTCTCTCTGCGCATACGTTGTGTCAGGAGAGACAGTGTGGAGAACTGTGGGATAAATGACAAGAGAAGTCACACAGCACAGAACCATCTACAAAACAGAAAACTTGCTGTCAGTGACTGAGTGCAGGCCTGCAGGAGAGTGAGAGAGCAGAGTGCAGCACAGCACACACACACACACGCACACACACGCACGCATGCACACACGCACACACACACACACAGGGAGAGCTGCACATAGACATGGAAGAACAAATAAACTGTTTTTTTACAGCTTACAGACAGGTGGTTAATACTTTTTTTTTTCCAGAAAAAGCAAAATGCACAAGACCATTGCAACAGACACACGACCATAGACACACGACAGACACACGACCATAGAATATCAGACTACGAGAAAGACTGTGAACTGTCATGGGGTGAATGGAGAAAAAAAAAAAAACACTGAACTACAGTTTTAAAAGAGGTTGGGGTTTGCAGTGGGTGGGAGCTAAAATTATTTTCTTTTGAATGTGTGTGTATGCGTCTCTCCCTCTCAGTTCAGTTCAGCAGTGCTTCAGTGGTATGAATGTTAAACAAATTACATTGTTGCCAAAGCAATTATATAAGGTAGATTACATCGTAAATAACATAAAAAACGGTGGGTAAACAATAACAACAATAACAACAACAAAAACAAAAACAGTAGGGGTGTTACATTCTAACTAGTTGGGGTTAGAGATATTCAGGGTGTGTGCATGCCCACTGTCCCACAATGTTTGCAGTGAAGGTGTGCCATACAGTATTTGTTGATATTTCTGACAGTGGAGGACTCTCTTTAGGGGCCGACAGCAGTGTATCTGGACTGGGTTTGGGTCTGACTGCCCCAGTGCTCCAGATAGACTCTCTTCATCTGTTCAGTAATTTGACTGACTCAACTTGATGATTAGACTGTGGTGAGCAGTGCTGCTGGGAGACTGCAGTATGTTAGTTAGGGGTTAGTGTGTTAGTGAGTCTCATCACCAGCTGACAGCGGGGACTGGGTTTGTGGCTGAGCTCTCGGGCTTTCAGTGTTTCAAGTTCACGCTGCAGGGTGTTTTCATTACTCAATTTAAGATATTTATGGAATTTTAGTGCTCTTTTTTTTGTACCGCTATAATCATTATTTTTTTTCACTAAACTTTTTCTTACAGAACTTTCTTTCTGTATTTCTTCATTCTCAAATGGGAAATATTAAGATGATAAACAGACAAACAAATAAACAAACAAACAAATAAACAAATAAATAAATAAAGTAATAACCATACTCTCTCTCTCTCTCTCTCTCTCTCTCTCTCTCTCTCTCTGTCTGGCTTCTGTTCCTTTTATTCTTTGCTTTCTTTAAATGTATTTATATTATTTAATTTAAAATAGTTAATTTCTCAGAAAATTCAAGCAAACATTGCATTTAGTGTATTTATGCATAATAGTATTATTCCTAGTCTTATTTTTATTCTTATATGAAGAAAGGAAGGAAATTGGGAAGGAAGGAAGAAAGGAAGGAAGAAAATGGGTGGAAATGTCATTGTATTTATTAGAAAATAAAAAAGATAGATAGATTGCACATTTTTGTCCTACTTGACTTATCAGGGAAGAAATAAGAGCAGATGTTTCAGATATATGCATCATTTTACAGTTAAGCCTGTTTTTTTTTTTTTTTTTTTAAATCCCATGCAAGGCTGCATGGTCAGGACAAAAAAGAACAACATGATCCATCATTATATTTTTCTGATTCCAGTGGAATTAAATTGATTAAACAGATAGATACTGTAGAAAAAACAATCGTATCATAGAGACCGCAGGCCGACAGAATGCTAAAACCTCTTCTCCCCAAACAGAGACCACAGGCCTCCAAACAGATGCAAAACATGCAGATCCTCTAGTCATTAGTAGAGCTGTTGATTAGTTCTTTGGTGTTCTCATACCTAATTAATCATGTTTTAAAGGAACAGCTCAGCCAAAAAATCATGATAAAAAAAAAAACGTTCTTTTTAAATTTTGTATTTATTTATTTATTTTACTTTTTTAAAATTTTATTCTGAGGGTCTTCACTTGTCTGCTTAGAGGAGAGCATGACCAGAGACCCAGACAAATGTCACCATGACCATCACCATTCATGAAGCAAAATCTTTTGCAAGATGAATACAGAGTTCCAGTACAGAGTTACAAAGACTTGTAAAATTTATGAAAAACTGGTTCTTTTTTTTTAAGTGGCCCTTACTCTTACTTCAAACACTTTATGTTGGTCTTGATTATAGTAAAATGAGCAGAATGACAGTATTAGTATTTCACTATAATTAGCTGATTTCATCTCCTTTGAATTATTCAAAAAGGCTTTCAGATTTGAGCAAGGCTCCACCTTGTGGCCAGATTCACCTCTAAATCTGTGTTATATGAGAAAGAATTCTATTTAACAATTCAACATTTAACAAAGCACACTGTCACAAAGCAGCTTTATAGAATTTTTTTTTTTTCAAATCAGATTGAAATGTATATAACGAGCACAGTTATAACATAGGTTAAAAGTATTAATGCACGTTTAACCACTGGATGTACATTAGATAGATAGCTTACTGGAAAGGTATAGGAAGTAAACTAGCATGTACGGTATATACTGTGGTGTGTATAGGATTGTTAATGATAGAATATCATATTCCTTGTTCTTACAGTTATGCATTAACAGAATATGAGACAATGATTTATACATGTTGCAAAAATGTCAAACGCGTCTCGGATGATCCTGAAACTTTATTTTTAAAGAATCCTTTAGGATGATTCTCATGACCAATCTGGCAGTGATTACAATACTGGTGCATGAAACCATTGTTTTAGCCAGGACTAGCATTGTTTGTCGCTATACACCATTTTAGGAATTTATTTCTTATTTCTTTTGCAAAGGATGTAATCAGATGTACATTAACCAAAAGATCATCTTAGTGGCTTTTTAATTATCTTATTATGATCAATTGCCCAGTAGTACAAAAACATATATTCTGTAGTCTGGAAAATGAATGTAATTTAGAGTTCATTTTGAATTCTGTATACTGAGATGCCTTTCTGCTCACCATGGTGGTAAAGAAGGATTATTAGAGGTTAGATCAATAAGTTTAACCATTTTCCTCTCATTTCGTCTTGGAGAACTGCCACTTACTGGATCGATTTCCCAAATACTTGGTAGTATACAGCAGCCTGTCTCACACAAACCATCATTCATTCTACAGAGAAAGTCACTGAGATCACGTGTACTGACGCGTTCTGTTCTCCCACATGATTGGCTGATTGGCTAATCGCATGAACGAGCTGGTGTAAAGGAATTCCTATTAAATCCATAAGCGACTCTAGAAGTACAAGGCTATATTTATAATTCTGATCTGCACATAGTAGCGATAATCACAGAATCAAACAACTGTTGCGATGGCACCGTTATTAAAGCTGTGACAAATGATCTAAATCATATAAATCAACTAAATCAATAACTCATCAAGCAGCACACGGCTAATTTATAGGCGTGTGAAGACTGCATGTATCACTTCTGTACGTATAGACCACGTACATACGCCCCTGAACCTCAGAGACACGCTGAGCCGTTCATAAATCAAACTGTACAGGCCAGGCTGAATTAATGAGTGCATAAATGCTGCACCTCGGACCATCTGCTTTACCACAAACTAACAACTGTAATTAAATTTCCCATGAGATACAGACCCAATTTAGACCTCGTTTTGCCTGAGAAAAAAAGAAGATGTATAGTTTACACATCAGTAGGTGTCATTAGAAATATAAAATGATATGCTTTTGTTATATTAACTGTAGCAGGATGCGAGGATGTTATACTCTAAACCAAACATTAGGGATTAAAGTGCATCAGTTCGTCCATTGTTAATAATCTTTAGTTAGTAAACAAAAAAATATATATATTTATTAATATATTAAACTACTGTATATTGTACCTCACAAGATATTGCTCCTTATCATCATAACCACTTTGATAGCGTTAAACACACAAACTATTTTTGTCTGATGTAAATTACCATAAATAATAAATTACATTCAACATTAATAAAAAAATAATAATTAAGAAGCCATTTAAAGGTCCTATATCTTAATATTTTTAAAAACAAGTTAACAAAGTTTCCAGAACTCCCATAAAGTGTGTGTGTGTGTGTGTGTGTGTGTGTGTGTGTGTGTGTGTGTGTGTGTGTTTGTGTGTGTCTGTTAATTCTCTAGCTAAAATACCTATATATAATAACTCTAACTTTCTTTATTTCACTCCTCCTCCAAATGCACCATTTCAGTGTCTATGTAAATGAGCTACGACTGAGCCACGCCCCTCCAGTGTGTTCCATCCCACAGTGTACCTCAAACTATACTCAGTGCTTGCTCCCTTCTCCCTGCGCAGAGAATGTCGATTAAGGGGACTTCAATGGACAAAGTCCGTCCATTCTGAACATCCTGTGACATCACCAAAGCAGGCACCACGTCCTCTGTGTGTTACCCTGGCGACGTAAACAACTCAGATACCTGTTGCTGCAACTGTTATAAGTTTACACTAGTGAAATGAAATAAAATATTGATTATATTGAGCCATAAACAAAACATATACTACTGAAATTTGAATAAACATGATTTCATTCATCGATTTACTTAATGTACAAGATGGATGCTGCATTGATTTTATGCAGATTAATAGCCTATGTAATAATAATAACAATCATGTAAAATAAATATATATGAAAAGAGCTTACAAATTATTATTGTTAAATGATACTAATATTATTTAATCCTTAATAATGAATTGTGATTGGCATTAATACTTTGTGTAAACTCTGTTTCTATTTGCTCTCCAGTGAGACACAGTGACTTGTTTACTAGCTTCCTACAACTTTCACAATTCCCTTGAACCTGAGCAGTCTTTCTCTCCACTATTAGGAATATCACGTAAGATGGCTGAATGCATTGTATACTGTAATACATTTTTTAGGAAGCTACTAGCTTGAAATGCAGCACAGCACAGCTGAGTGGCAAGTTGGGGAGGGGATCTTCTTATATGAGGTCACATTAGGGGGGAAATCTAATTGGTTTGTTTAACTCTTGGCCAATACAAAAATGGAAAAAAGGACAAAAAGTATATATATATATATATATATATATATATATATATATATATATATATATATATATATTTTACTTTCATTTTGTTCATACATGCTGTAGACATCTTAATGTCTAAAATGGAATAAGAAATGATTTTGAATAATAGGTGCCCCTGTAAATCACTGGTTACCAAATCCTGGTCCTGGAGCTCCTGTACTATACATTTTTGCTTTGCACACATCCTCTTCTGTTCAGAACAGGTTCTTAATTAGCTTAATTAGCTAACACACAGCCAATCAATCCCTTAAGATGGACCGAATCTGATATCACCCAAATGACGATGCTGAAATATAACCCTTGAATTTATTGAGCCCACAACCAATACTACTTGAGCTGTTTTAAATATTTGAATTACAAGTTGAGTCAGCTTAAACTGGGTACACGTTGTGTCAACTAAACAGCAATGTAAAATATTTTGTTTGGCCAGCAAAGTTCTCTAAAAGTTGAGTAAACTTAAAAAATTTTTTAAAAAACCCTGCAACTTGTTACTTGTTACCTGTTTTTTTTAATTATTTTTTTTAGTTGGACTACAGAGGTTTCTAGATGAATGGATGGATGGAAAAGTGCTATACACATAAATAAAACTGAATAGAATTAAAGTGCATGAAATTAAATATACTTACAGTACTGTGAAAAAGTCTTAAACACCCTTTGTTTTTAGTGCAAACTATTGTAGATTTTTTAATTTAATTTTATGAGTGAATTATTGAGTCAGTACACAAAATATTTCTGATTTTTAAACATCAGCATTCCTCCAGAAAATGAAAGGTTAAAGAAGAATATTTGTATGCCAGAAAAGAAAGCAGGTTGATTGGTTAATTAATTACCGTTACCTGGGTTTTATAGTGTGTGTGTGTGTGTGTGTGTGTGTGTGTGTGTGTGTGTGTGTGTGTGTGTGTGTGTCACGGGGGCCTGGAGCCTATCCCAGGAGACTTAGGGCAAATGGCAGGGTACACCCTGGACAGGGTACCAATCCATCGCAGGGCAAACAGACATACACTCACTCATTCACACACTACGGGCAATTTGGGAACGTCAATTAGCCTAACCTACATGTCTTTGGACTGTGGGAGGAAACCAGAGAACCCGGAGGAAACCCACCAAGCACGGGAAGAACATGCAAACTCCATGCACACAGAGACGGGAATCGAGCTTCTCATTCAAAGAGGTTGAATTTGTATTATGGCAAGAAAAAAGCAGCTAAGTAAAGAAAAACGAGCGACCATCATTACTTTAAGAAATGAAGGTCAGTCGGTCCGAAAAATTGGGAAAACTTTGAAAGTGTCCCCAAGTGCAGTCACAAAAACCATCAAGCGCTACAAAGAAACTGGCTSACATGCGGACYGSCCCAGGAAAGGAAGACCAAGAGTCACCTCTGCTGCGGAGGAGAAGTTCATCCGAGTCACCAGCCTCAGAAATCGSMGGTTAACAGCAGCTCAGATCAGAGAGCAGGTCAATGCCACACAGAGTTCTAGCAGCAGACACRTCTCTAGAACAACTGTTAAGAGGAGACTGTGTGAATCAGACCTTCATGCTAGAATATCTGCTAGGAAACCACTGCTAAGGACAGACAACACGCAGAAGAGACGCGTTTGGGCTAAACAACACAATAAAGAACATAATAAAGAAAACTCGCTGAATGAGAAGGGGTGTCCAAACTTTTGGTCTGTACTGTATTATTATTATCTCTCGTGAAAAAAATTTGGTGAGGCTGTTTAATCCAAAATGTGCACTATATTCTGTAATAAATAAGGCAAAAAAAAAAATTACTTGTTACTTGTTACATCTGGGTTGTTAAAAGTTTTAGTTTGTTTGGTCCTGAAGACATTGTGCAGTCGTGCGTGTGCCCACTGAGGAAGCATTGTGTAAGGCAGAAAGTACTTGCAGTATATACTATACCTCCATTCTGCGGGGTTGTATTGGCTAAATTATTAATTAACTTCCTAACTAGCATGCTATGTAGCTTGCCAGTGGAATATAGCGATGTACAGTAGAACCTACAGGATAACAGCTGTTATGAGTGGGTGGAGTAATGAAAGCCATGAAAGGACATTTGATCGTGGCGGCGACGGCGGTGGTGATGTACTCAAAGTAGAACAAAAGGCGAGTTAACAAAGGCGTTGTGAGATGCAGAGCCACTTCCTTCGTCTCCCCGCGGCTGTTGGATTCGCTAAAGCGAAACTTTCCTGGAGCTCAAACACATTTTCTCCTTTGCCAAACAGGAGGCTTGATTCCACAGACGTAGCTTTGTTTCTGCAGGCGATACGGTCTACCCATGAGGCAGCAAAGATCTCCTACAGCCTGTGATGAAAGAAGCTCCTCTGTTTGCCAGAATGTCTGCCAGTGAAGACACTAAACTGCTGTAGTAGCAGCCAGGAAGAAAAAAAAAAAAAAACAGTAGCTACTTCTCAAGAGTCAGTCACACGGGTGGAGGAACATTCCCTAATGCCAACGAAAGAGATTAATTGTCCTTTACATCAAGTTGCACAACTAAGAATCTTGTGTTGGTGTTTTTTTTTTTTCTTCTTCTTCGTCTTCTCAAGTTTCAACTCTACTTGTTGGTTTTCTTTCATCCACATGGTTTCACATCACAAGTGAAGCTCTTTCTGAAGTTTCTTCTCTGACTTCCTGTTACTGTAAATATCCAGGCATCAAAGGGTCTACACTCTCCGGTTATACACCCGCTGCACCCCAACTCAGGTCTTTAACCTTTACTAAGACAGAAGTAAAATCTCCGTGCTTCATCAGTGTCCTCATTACATTGTGTGTTGTACAGTAGATCATCGCTTGCATACAAAACATTTGGCAAACGCCTTTATCCAGAGTGACTTGAATTGTTTATTTCATTACATATGAGAGCAGTTGCTCAAAGGGTTTAAAACCTAAGACCTTTTGGTCAGTAGTCCAACACCTTAACCACTGAACTAACCCTACCTCTACGTATGGGAACCAGCATTAAACTGGTTGTGTAGTAATTACGTAAGTATGAGAAAAAGAAAAACAGTTCCCTAAAAGATATGAATGTTTTGTTTGTAATGCAAAAAAAAAGTGAGCATATTTGTTTTATTAACAGACATTGGTTAGACAATTAGCACTCGCTGCCAGAGTAACTTTTCATAACTAATTATTCATATACATGCATAACATATCCGTAATTACCTTGATAGTAACTCTTCTTTCTGCTCTCGATAAAGGAGGGATGCAGGCTGTCAAACATCTATAGAAGGCTACAGAATGTTTACAGATTTATGACACCAATGACAAGTGTAGATGGATGGAAGAATTGGGAAAAGAAGGGAAAATCCTGTGAGTTCTTGTTCAATTGTGTGTGTGTGTGTGTGTGTGTGTGTGTGTGTGTGTGTGTGTGTGTGTGTGTGTGTGTGTGTGTATGCATGTTTTTCGTGATGATTAGGAACTACACATGCTGCTCCTGAGCTTCCAGTGATTCAGACCTCCTCTGCACCTGTCTGACTTATCCTGATGCCGAACTGGACTCCATGTACTCTAACTTAGACAAATCTTCTGCAATATTAAACTTCCAGCTGCTTAACACACAGTATGTCTGCAAAACAATTCCTGCAGTTAAAGCGCTGAAAGCACCTGTGATCACCCAAATGAGGATGGGTTCCCTGTTAAGCCTGGTTAATCTCAAGGTTTCTTCCTATTGCCGTATCAGGGAGTTTTTTTCGTGCCACTGTCGTCCTCGGCTTGCTCACCAGGGACAATCTGAGCATTATAATTTATACACATTTTTATCGAATCATACACATTTCCATAATTTTCTTGTGAAGCTGCATTGAGACAATGACCATAGTTAAAAGTGCTATATAAATAAAATTGAATTGAATTGAATTGTATGGAACTGCATTTACTTTCACAGTTCCTAACAAAGATCTTATAATGAGGATTTTTTTGTTTTAATGATGCAGGTTCAGTGAGTTTGTAAGTGATCTAAGATTGGATTTTTTAAAATAACGGATTAATAAACGAATTTCATCTCCTTAGTTGTTTTTTTTTTTTTTTTGGCTTGAGCCAGCATTCTGATTCTTGATCCAGTGTTCCATCTTCTGATTTGGTTACTTAGAAAATCAGAAGCTTCTCACTGTGTATCAGTTTGAGTTATATGAACTGTTGCAGCTGAAAGATATTTTAGCAATTACTCCATCAATGTCTTTTAGGCATTTGCTTATTTTAATTTAATTTGCAACTTTTTTTTTTCACCAGGCAGTGTATAATATAAAAACTGAATCCCAAAAAACTGTCCAGTCTATTTTTATGGCAAAAGTTAAAAAATAAGAGAGATTACTTTTCCAAACTCCAGTTCCATTCTTTGTCATTTGTTAGAGGATCTGATATTCAATATGTTTTTTTTCCGATATCACAATCCACCCTATTTAAAGTATTGGCTTGAGAATGATACTGGGTGTCAGATCGGTGTTGTCTCACATTATTACTTAGACATGATTGAACTTGTCATTTCTCAGCAAGCATTTCAGCACTTTAACTGTTGCTAGACAATTTTGCTTTGAAGAAGTGTAATCCCAGAATGAAGGTGTAAATGTAATTTAAAAGAAAGAAAGAAAGAAACAAACACACGTACAAACAAGCCAAGATATCCTGTAGGTGGAATGTTAGTTCAGCATTTGGCATGAGTGTTTAAACACCTCCAGGTTCCCTGGTTTCTTTCTGCGCTCGGATTAATGCATGTTAGGAGTAGCACATGTTCTTTCTGTGCCAAATTTTCAGATTCAGATTTTTCAGATTCAGGATGTTTCCTACAACTGTCCAAATAAATATACATGGATTATACAAGCTAAATTTACTGTACCCTAGACGGGAATGCGAGAGTGATTATGTGTGTGTTATTGCTTGGTGTGTCCCAACCAGAGTACATTCTGAGTAAATTCCTTCACTCCAGATCCACCATCACCCTGATCAGGAGGAAACAGTGTAGATAACTAAATGGTAGTTACTTGCCATTAATAAAGGTTATGAAGTTTGACCTCATGATGTAATGTGTGACATCATGACTCCAAACACAATGGCAGTTATGACAGTTATGGCAGTTATGGCAGGATTTTTTAAAAAATTCCCAGCACACTTACAGTAAAATAACTGTAAGTTATTATTTACATTTACTAATTACATTTATTATTTACAATAATAAATGTAAGAGCACAGAAAAGATTAACTACAGTGCAGTGAAAAAGTATTTGCCCCCTTCCTAAATTTTTTTTTTTTGCATATTTATTACACTTAAATGATTCTGATCATCAAACAAATTTTAATATTATACAAAGATAACCCGATTAAATACAGCATGCAGGTTTAAATTATGATTCTCTTTATTGTATTTTTTGATTGTGCCATTTATTGTATAACTAAGGCACTGCGTTACCGGTGGTAAGTGGTAAGTGTTTCATCTGCCATGCGAAAGGCCCGGTTTGGGCAACAATTTATTTGATTTGCAACAATTTCAACAAACTCAAAAAATTGATAGTTCTGCTTACTTACAATTGGAAACATCATTACTTAAAAAAATTGATGTAACTGATTACCTCAAATATTTTGAGTTTTGCCAACTTAATCACGTTTACGGTGCAATTTTTGGCTCTACTTTGCAGAATTATATTAATTCAGCCACATTGGGGTTTTTTCAAGCATGAACAACTTGTTTAAGGTAATCTCAATCAGATTTTCATACCACAGATTTTGTTTGTCTTGAGATGTTTATCCCTTCAGTCTCCTCTTCAGGAGATGAAATGCTGCTCAGTTGTGTGAAGATCTGTTTATTTTAGTGACTCACTGCTCTTCATAAGCAAGTTTTGGACTGCTCCTAGTTGTCATGGTCTCACTTGGCCACCAGGAGGATTGTTTAAAGTAATCTCAATCGGATTTAAATCCGGAATTTGACTAGACCACTCCAAAACCTTAACAAATAAAATGATCAATTAAGAAAATCTGAAAAAACAAACAAAAAAATTATCAGAAAGGGGACAAAAAAAAAAAAAAAAACTTTTTCATGCCACTGTATGCAGGGCAGTGGTCCTGGTTGAAAAACACTGATCTAAGGAGCCATCACACAAGGTTTATGTATATAATTATATAAAACTGAGTTAAACAAAGCATGGAAAGTGCATTCACCAGACAGTTGAATGTCATCAGAGGAGTAAATCTGAGTAAAAGTGTTAATCCTAAATGTTAATCTCACAGTAAAGAAAGTTGGCATTATGAAATACATTATAAACACACACATAGTGAAATTCTGCTTGTTTTGTCAGGAAGTTGAGGTCAGAGCTCATTCCTATTCGCATGCTGCAGCTTGTTGCTTTATTGTATTGCAAAGAATCACAAAGAAGAAGGAAACTGCATGACTTTGTGTTGTGTTGTGCAAATAAGCCAGTTTTACATTTCTCATGGTTGTCAAGTTCTCCGTTGGCCACCAGGTAAAGACATTTCATCTCAGGATATTGTGATGCTCCTCTATAATAAACCTATACATACTGTAAACTATGTAAATTTCATCGGATGTCATGTTGCATGCAAGTTACTTTCTTTTCTGAATGTAGGAAAGCAATTTCAACTCATTTGGTACTAGAGACCGGACAGTTATTTTGTTTTTGCTTTTTGCTACATTGAAGACATTTTGGTTTTGAGCTCAAAAGAAGAATAAGACAAAATTGTAGATGAAAGTTGTGTCAAAAAACTTTAGAATCTCACTCACTCATCTTCTAAGCGTAGATTCTGTTACAGATATAGTCTTAAAGTAAATAAAAGTTAATAACACTAATATTTAGTTGCAAATATATATAATAACAATAACAATGACAGTCAAGGCGAACACAGATAAAAAGTGAAATATACAACTTTAAAAAAAGAAAGAAAGAAAGAAAGAAACATTCCTCATTCTAGCGTTCGTCCAGGTCTATACCACAGCTTTTGTTTGTCTTGAGACATTTATCCCTTCAGTTTCGTCTTCAGGAGATGAAATGCTGCTCAGTTGTGTGAAGATCTGTAGTGACTCACTGCTCTTCATAAGCAAGTTTTGGACTGCTTCTAGTTGTCATGGTCTCTCTTGGCCACCAGGGGGAGACATTTCATCTCATAATATACAGTACAGTTAAGTGAGATTCCAAGTCTTAGGAACAACACTGGATGAAGTAGAAATAAAAAACTGTGGCAATTAAAATGTTTTGGATTTAGTGTATACAGTGTGAGATTCACGGTACATAGCAATCCAATCTAAGGTCCGGATAGAGTCTAGCTTCAGAAACGGCACTGCTACCTACTGTACCATTGTACGGACTTATTATTATTATTTCCTGAGGAATCTGTAGATGTTTCTGCTACTTCCTTTCGTGCCTTGCCAAGGAGTACTGAGTATTGTTTTGACTCACAGCTCCAGGGTCAATAATTCAGTCCTGTGTTAAGATGTTTCCCTGTGTGACGTTTGTGTGTGTCGTTTTTTTTATTATTTTTTTTAATGAATATTGTTTCTTGGACAAGCACCAGATCAAGGTGTAACAGTTGAGTGTACTAAACCTAAATATCAAGCACAAGACAATCCAGAAAACAGAAAATATATCACCTGTAAGTCGATCGAGGCCAAGCAGTGATGTCGTCTGCTTACACTATATGGATGGATGAATGAATTGTGTATTACTATCTTGTAATTTACAACTTATTGTCTCATAACTCTAACTTAAAGCATTAAGCAGTGAGAAACATTTGCAGATGATGACAGATGATCAGGCCGGTGATTAGTGTACTGGTGATGTTGAACGGTGAGTGGTTGAAACAGACGAGAGGGGAAATGATGTCGCTGCTGAGGTTGTTACATAAACACCCATTTTTAAAACTGTTTCTTTAAGCACTTTGCAGGTTGTCACTGTAAAAACATTTGTTCCTATTTCTGTAATGTAATCTACAAAATTTCATTTAATAAAATATAATTACATTTAATTTAATATGAAGAAATGAAGACTTTTGCACAGTATTGTATATCTCATAATTTCTAATCATATTTATGAGATAGTTGCACATAAGACCACTAAATAAATAAATAAATAAACAAATAACGTAAAAGTTTACATCACTTATGGGATTGGGTTGCTAGCTCGATGTCCGATTAGGCGCCACACATTCGGTTAGCACTGCCTCGCACCTCCAGGGTCGGGGTTCAATTCCTGCCTCGGGTTTGTGTGTATCGAGTTTGCATGTTCTCCCCATGCTTGGTGGGCTTCCTCCGTGTACTCTGGTTTCCTCTCATAGTCCAAGGACATGCAGATTTGTCTAAATTGGCGTTCCCAAATTGTCCTTAGTGTGAGAATGACAATCAGGCATTGACCCCTTAAGTAACTGCTATAGGAGCGATGGATAAATCTCCAGGGTGGGATGTACAGTATCAGTCATCAGTCACCCGGTGTGCACATGGACAGACCAAAAAAAAGTCATAATCATAAGAAAATGTGTCTTTTTTTTCTTTTTTCCCCTCCTTTGTTAGTGCAAACATCTGAAAGATCTGAAAAAATCATATTTGTATTTTTTTTTTCATGTATTAGTATTAATTTAACTCGTCTTCACTACTTGTTAAATGAAAAGCATAATATCATATGTCAGTACTGTTTACAGTGACATGGTGGCTTAGTGGTTAGCACTGTCGCCTTGCAGCTCCAGGGTCGGGGTTCAATTCCCCCCTTGGGTTTGGGTGCTTGAAGTTTTCACATTTTGAGTCTGGTGGGTTTCCTCCGGGTGCTCCGATATCCTTTCACAGTCCAAAAACACGCAGTTTAGGCTGATTCCCAAATTGCCTGTAGTGTGAGAATGTTGGACGGAGGTCCTACTACGGTTGTACAAAATGGGAATAAATACAGTGGTCACCATTAGCCTCCATGGTCCCTGGTTGGACTACAGAGGTTCCTAGATGGATGAATTGAATACTGTTTATATCGTGCTGTACAGGATGGGGAAAAAATACACTTTTTTTTTTTTTTAAAGTTACTGCAATTTGTTCTGGTAAAGTATCTGACCCTATAAGAATGCTTATTAATAGTCATGTTTTAAATCGAGACCCTTTTAAGAACTCTTGTAGTCCCATGCCTTGCTCAGGGCACGTGTTACTGCACTGCACTGCACTGCTCACTTCCCCCAGCAGGCTGCACGCTTGGAGCACTTTTCCACCTGACCCGCCCTGATTATGTGCGGCTGCGTTTCTTTTGGAACACCGCGATTCTGCAAGTGCACTAAACAGTGTGCAGGGAGCCGCGCTCTCACGCGCTGTGTAGTGCGCTGTTCTGTGCTCTATGCCGCGGTTTGGAACTCTGTCCCGCGCTGCTTTTTTTTTTCCCGGAAGAGGAAATCTTATAGTAGTTTTGACGAAGTTTTGGGAAAGTTTTTTTCTTCTTCCAGTGTTAAAGCTGATGCCACGGTTCGGCTCGGAGTGTGTGTGTGTGTGTGTGTGTGTGTGTGTGTGTGTGTGTGTGTGTGTGTGTGTGTGAGAGATCTGCGATTCTACTGCAAACACAAGACAACCGACGGAGCCATGGTGAGCCTGCTGCTCTTTTCACTCTGTGTGTGTGTGTGTGTGTGTGTGTGTTTGTCCAGAGTTTATTATAAAGCGCGTTGACTCTGCAGGAGGAGTGTTTCACAGTGTATCAGTAAACTCATCAGTGTGTCCAGCTGTATCCTGTCTAACACACTGTTGCACACTCGTGCACGCACGCCTGTGTATCCAGCAGAAATGATTCACATGGAGACATTTACTTCTGCTGTACTGTATATATATATATATATGTGTGTGTGTGTGTGTGTTTATTCCGCTCTGGTGGTTGTTGCATTGCATGTGTTGGTCATGTGCA
>QMIH01000094.1:253883-331912 GCA_003987875.1 Clarias batrachus
TATATATTAAAGAAAATTCTTGTTTTAAAAATCTTTTTTTTAACTGGAAGAACAAGACAAGCAAAAAAGGCTCCTTTTTGTTTTTTAGTATACTTTCTTATCTCCATGTTTTTATCTTTCGTGCATATTTTTGTTCTTTGTGTCACCCCTTTTTATTGCTCGATCTGTAAATGCTGTTCATTTTCTCACATAAATATCATCAGTTATATTGTATTTAATGTTTCCGAGCTGTTTGATTTAATGCTCATATCCAGTAGATGCAGTTCACTCGAGAGGCCTGGAAGTTTCATTCAGGCTGTGTGTACATCTCCTTGGCCAAGTCCTATAAATCAGTGGTGTAGCAGTTTCATGGCTTTCTCAGTACTTTACAGGAAATGTAGGAGGAACAGCACTGCTTCTAAAGAAACAAACATGTACATTTCTCCATTTCCTCAGAATCTGTCATGTTTGCATGTCCATGTTAACAAGGAGGGAAAGCTTATAGCTCTTATGTGAAGCACATCATAGTAACTATTAAATTTTATTTATATAGCGCTTTTAACAATGGTTATTCTAATTATAGTATCAATTTACACTGAGAATTGTATAAAGGATGCTTCCCTTTAAATGGATAAAAAAAACATGTAATTGCTGATATGGTGTCTTCTTTTTTTTAAGCGGAGGTGTTTAATTAGTATATATAATAGGAGTCTCTATTGTAAGCGTCAAACTTCAAGTTTCTTGAAACAGGAAAGACTTTAGTGGCGATGCTGTTGTCCTCTGCTGTTTTTTTCAGTAAATGCAAAGATAACTAATAATAATAATAATAATAATAACAACTTATTATTATTATTATTATTATTATTATTATTATGAGAATAGTGAGGGAACATCTGTTTATAATGTTAAATTCAAACCGTGACCTATGATGAAATTTCTCCGGAATAAATGTGTAAAACTGTTTGACATTTACAGAAGACTTCAAGCGCAGTACAGTGATGAAACATTTCAACAGTGCAAACTTTTTTTCGGGAATGCCAATATCAGTGAATCGAGGCGCGCTAAATCTCAATGCATGCAATCATTTCTGTGAACATTCAGCAAGTGGAACGCCTGATTCTTGAAGGTCGACGCATAACTTGGTGATAACTTGCAGAAGAGACACGTCTGTCTGTACACGCACGCGTTCCCCAGCACTACTTGCACATTACAGGAACTAAGCTGGGCGTTATCACGCCATCCCCCGTACAGTCCTGATCCCGCTCCAAGCCATTTCCTAATGTTCGGGCCATTAAAGGGAGTTCCTGGGAGGCCTGCGTTTCAGGCGTGAAGCAGGCGGTCTGATCCGGCGTACTGAGAAAACTTTAGCCCTGGTGAAACACTGGGATAAGTGCAGTAGTGTAGTTGTGTGTTATTATACACAGTCCCGGTTTGAATTGTTGCACTAGCGTTAGTCATAACGGGAACCAATCTGTTTCATGAATCCTAATAAACCAGATTAAGTGTCGTTCTTTGACAAATATAAGTTGTAATTGTGTTTTATCTCGTGCATAATTTAACCTGTTTGGACAACTGGCGTCGTGGTGTGTGATGTACACAAAGGCTCTGTTTCAGCTCTAAAGCTCATACTCTGTGTGATTTACGTAAATTTCTGATAAGACATGAGATGGACAGGAAAAACACTGGGATGCAAACGAGTAGGGGTGGCTTGTTACATTTTCAGGAAAAGCATGTAGTGGCAACAGCAGCTCTCTGGAAAGGGAGTGATTCAGGGTTCCAAGGAAAAGCTCTATACCGCTGCTAATTAACGTAAAAAGAAATAAAAGCGAAATGGGACCAAGTGTTGAAATCTCACACATGCACACATCGAACCGGTTCACATCTCAGCATGTTAACGACCTGTCCGGAAAAAGATTATTTATCACACTCCGTTTAATCACTGCTCATCCTTAGTCATTATTATTGTTTACACACACAGTACATTGGCCCCAGCACGCTTACAAGAGTGTGGTGTTAATAATGATGACAAGTTCATTTAACATAATGGCTTTAAGAGGGTGCAAGATTTTATTTTCTTTTTCTTTTCTTTTTTTTCTCTCTCTCTATGAATGGTGTGTCAATAGACTTGTTTACGAAGAAGTCTTTGTCACATTATACATTACGCAGACAATGTAATATCAACATTGTAATATGTAACGTATCAGTAGGTATTTTTCTTTAGTTTGATAAATATAAATAAGTAAATAAATATAGGATATTGAATAAAAAAAATAAAAAAAATTAAGTTGTTCTGTAATGCAGTAAAACCTTGGATTGCGAGTACCTTGGTTAACGGGTGTTTTGCAAGATGAGCAAAACTGAAAAAAAAAAATTTAACTAATGAGGTCTTGAAATACGAGCAGTATTGTGGGTAATCGTCTCCCGATGCCCAGTCTCAGTGCGCGAGTAAAGCATTTCTTATTTTATGTGTCTTGTTTTTATTTATTTATTTTTTATTAGTTCCGTTCTTCCAATTCTTATGAAGAATTTTTTTTCAAATTACTAGAATAAATTATGCTCGTAATCCAAGGTTTAACTTTACATGAATTGTGAAATGTGGACCGATTTCAAACATATTTATTGTATTGTATTTCAAACATGTTTAAAACATGTTCTAGACATTTAAAAAAAAATTCAACATTGGATGTTTCCTAGAAAGAAAAAAAAACTACAAATGTCAGGAAATCCCTTCAGAATTATATTTGTCGTATCTCTTAACCTTACATATGACCTGATTTGGATCTAAAAGCTAAAGATTTGAAACTTTAGATCTGCTGATGTGAGTCTTGGTTTGACTTGACCGCTTAGCAGCTCATGGACTTGACCATGGCTGTTAGATGTTTCGAGCTTACCTGGACTTAAAAGCTGCAAAGACTCTTTGAATTTCAAAATTAGGGCTGCATGATTTGATAAAATAAATAAATCTACAAATAAAATCACATTGCAATTATTCTGAGGTTGTGATTTCAGCTGCGATATTTAACTATTAAACGTATCATTTTGTATTCAAATTTATTTATCTAGGCCAGGGGTGGCCAACCCTGTTCCTCGAGAGCCACAGCCCTGCTTGTTTTTCACTTATCCCTGCACCTCACTGCTGATTACCTGGAGCAGGTTTGTTCAGTTCGTCAGAAGCTGGAAGATGCCATCTTGGATGAGGGTGGAGTGTGGGATGACGAAGAGAATTGGTATCTTCCAGCTTCTGACTGACTGTACACACCTGATCCAGGTAATCAGCTGTGTGTAATGCTGGGATAATTAGATAGCATGCAGGGCTGCAGCTGTGGAGGAACAGGGTTGGCCACCAGACAATGGACTGAATTAATATGATGTTTGCTAATCATTATTTATCTCCTCAAAAGTATTACAGTAAACAAATACTTAAATAATTGACAAACTCTGCATAAATACCCAACTATGCACATATTACATATTATACGTAGATAATTGTACAGGTCTGGGACGGGAGTTGCATCAGAGGTGCGTGGTGAAAAAGAAGTGATTTGTCACTTAACCAAAGTAAATACGGTGACACAAATGTAAAGAGAAATGAGGAGTGACTTTTTTCAAAAAGTTGAAGTTTAGAAAAGAGTGCTCTGCAGTATTGACGGAAGCTTTGTGACTTAATCGATCATGCAAATTAATGCATTTTTTTCACATTATGATGTATATATATATATTTTCCCATGAGCAATAATGTAAATGTGGATAATGCGTTCCGACCATGCAAAAACATTACCAATACGCAAAAAAATAAAGTAGCTTTTGAATGCATGACAAAGGCAACATTGGTATCGTGGGTTGGTATTGCTTTATATGGTTTCCACTGATGCAATCAAGTTAACATCTCCCGGACATACGCGCAACGTAGCTGCCGTTCAGTTCAGTTTTTCCGTATGAATCTTAATAAAAATGCCTTGTGTGTCGAGGCAAATTTCTTGCAAAATTTCAATTTAAGGTGAAATTCATTAGGGCTCCGGCATACTGAGAGAAGTTTCTACTTTTTATGGTATCCAAGCCCTAGTGAAATGCTGGGATGCAGCAAGTACGTTAGTGTGGCAGGGGATTATCGCATGCAGAGGTTCCGCTGTAACTGAATCAATGAGTCAGTTTGAGAATCAATTACCAGTTTTACAGCTGGCAAGCAAAGCTTCTACAGAAAATTAAAACCTCTTGCATCTTTTGCAAATTTTGCCAGTGTATCTCTTTTTCATCTTTTGACTTTGAACAGTTGGTGCAAAACCGCCATTTCTAGTAGTGTGTCGCAAAAGATTGGCGGGGAAAATATTATCACTTTGTATGAAACATAAAATTTTATTTTATCTTTTTGTTATACATATGATATAGAAAATGTCCGCCAAGCAAGCTACTAATGAAGTTTACGCAACACAGAAGTGCTTCCTTAAAAATTTCAAGTTACCAATCTCAGCCGTCATATAAAGATGATTTTATATGTACATCAAAAGTGGCCATTTTTCAGCTTTAAACTGTGTCGCTTCAAACAATGTATAATTTTATATACATTTATTATAATCGTTTAAAATGCAACTGAGTCATATTTCTTCGAGTATTTATGCTTAAATTGGTTTTGGGTAAAAGATGAAAAAGCTAAAAATCTGTAGCTCCAGTAACCAAGTCAAATTCATGGTGCAATATCTTAATAAATTTGCATTTTAGAATAATACAGTACACTTTTTCAGGTTTATGTGCAATCTAAATCGGATCATTGAAAGATTTGAATTCATAAAAGTTACGGACACTACATAAAAGGGAATGAAATTATATTTAGCAAATGTGTTTCTTTTTATCTGGTAACGAAATTAGTGTATGCATATTAATTTTGTTTTAAAAACGAAGCACGGATCGTGAGATGAGACGCATTAAGTATTATGAAAAATGCTGTTTTATGATCATATCTGAAAATTCACTTTTTTCCCCCAGGTGAGGGACTTTATAGCACCGATACCATGTTCTGGCCAACAGCGTTTCGGTGTCTTGGATACTTTTTCTAATTAAAAATGTTCAAAATTTCAAACTGATGAATACAGCAGCTTGAGACAAATCAGTTAATCTGCGTTAATTCTGTTGAATCAAATTGAATAATTTTGTAGCATTGCAATCTCCTTAATCTTTTATTAGTGACCTTTTAATAGTCCTTGCAGCAATAAGATCTTGAACCCTACGGTGACCTGCAGTAATCAAATTGTCTGTTTCCTTCCTCTTGTTTGTTGTGCTTTAGTACAAGGTTGTGCTCCAGGAGGGCGTGTTCGTATGAAGGACATGGAAATAACCCTTTATGACCAGCAGGCTTGTGTGTCACGAGGTGGATGATGCTTTCCTTAATAATAATAATAAAAAATAAAATAAAAAAAACCCTACTTCCTGATCGTGTATAAAATGATTCCCATTCAGCGGCGATGGTGGTTGGATAAGCTTTCTGTCTTCCCCAGATTTTCCCCTGTTGACTTTGGAAAAGCAGGACAGTGAGCAAACAAGACAACTGTCTTATGAGCTTCTTCAAATAACTGCGTCCAGGTGTTTGTGTGTGTGTGTGTGTGGGCGGCATTGTGCGTGCGTTACTCGCTGAGCTAACATGGGTGGATCTGACACAGTGTCACATGGGTTTCTACATTCTTGTCTCGATTGTGAAAGCGTGTTTGGCTACGAGTCGGTAATCTCTCCCAAGTGAAAGCAGCTGAAAGAGGAGCCGTGCCAATGCGGATCAGAACCTCTTGTATGAATCTGAGAGGAGACGAGGTCGACCTTATCCGTCAGTAGGTAAGGTTCGCGGGGTTCCCTGGGATCACCCGTCACGTCTCGGCAGGTGTTTCGGATACGAGCGCGGTGTTGAAACTCGTCCGAACGAGTTTTTTTTTTTTTCCTTCAAAATTACAAATCAGGAGTGTGTGACTGTGTGCAGATCTGTAACATGTGCTGGGTGGAGGTATGTTTTCATGTCAGTCATGTCTTTTGTTGTGTCTGTTCTGTGTGGGGAAAAGAGGTTTGGGAATGATTACTTTCATGTTAACGTCATTTCATTTTAATCCCTGCATAAATGTCCAGCTTTATTTGGTGTCGTAAGCATTTAGTTAAGTATTGAAACTAGTGTAAAGATTTGGATTGCACTCCTATGTTCTTACTCGCAATAGTTTAGTAGATAGAGTTAGTAAAATTAGTCTTTTTAAAAAAAAATTCTTTTTTTTTTTTTAAGCTTTGTTTTTCCCACTTTTAGTTAAATAACACTTCAAGTTCTCTCACTCCAATGTATTTTTAGCACTTTGCTACTCAAAAGATATCCAATGTTTTTCAAAGATGCGCATGTTTGTACTTCACGTATTCGTGCGTGTCATTTCCTTATTTTCATACGTTATATTGTTATATTGCCGTTTGCTGGAACACTGGAGAAAAAAAGAAAAAGGTATCCGGACACCTGAATGTCTCTTATTATTCTGTTTGATGGACAAGTTCCCACAGGTCTCAGAGCCGCGCCAGAGCGAACCTGTTAACGCTCCACCTGAAATAACCTTATGAGTCGACAGATACATTTTTTTTTTTTTTTACCTCATGCATGCTTTACTTCACTCCTCCGAAGAATGCAGATTTTCAGCATCAATGTAAATGAGCTCCTGCCGAGCCACGCTCCAATAGAGAACACACTGAGGGAGGGGATCTGCTTATATGAGGTCACTTTAGGGGAGGAGGGGGATGGGGGAGTACCCGGAGGAAACCCACCAAGCACGGGGAGAACATGCAAACTCCATGCAGACGGGATTTGAACCTGGCCGGGTTCCATCTGCCTGGCCGAATATCGGGTCGATGCTTAGCATTTTTACAAATATTACAATCAGTATGCTTTTTAAAAAAAATTGTTTTTACTTTAAATAAATAAATACATTTAAAAAACCTTATCAAAATTGTATAAGATTAAACCTGATGCTAGGAATTTCTTTAAGTATATTTAAGTATTTCTTTAAGAAGTAAGAAAGTATCATGGGTGGCACGGTGGTGCAGTGGTTAACACTAGGGGTGCTCCGATCAGGATTTTTGGGACTGATCTCCAATCGCTAGAAGCTGTATCGGCCGATACTGATAATTTAGCATTAGTATTAGTAATAGCATTATTTATTAAACTATATCTAACAACCATGTAAATCAAGTATTGAAATGACAAGAAGAGGAAAATCATGAACTTGCAGCTGTGTATTTATTGGCCTGCAACATGTGCAACACGTCAACTTAAAACATAACAGCCTGCGCTTGGTTAGTAACTGGGAACAGCTTAGAGCTGGACAAATACAACTTTCCTGTAGATTGTATAAAATGAAATAAAATAACAGACAAGTAGAACGTGAGTCGTCGGAAGTTCTGCAAGGTCCACAAGCATCCTCGAGGATGCGGTTTAATTCTTCACGCGGAAAGATGGAAACGTAATCACAGCGCCGAACTTACGGTGAATCATGATGAACTAACTGAACTTACGGCCACCGAGCGAAACCAATTATCAGCTGATTATGATCGCCGACCGATCAATCGGAGCACCCCTAGTTAGCACGGTCGCCTTGCACCTCCAGGGTCCGAGTTTGAGTCCCGTCTCTGTGTGCGTGTTTCTCCACGTGCTTGGTGGGTTTCCTCCGGGTACTCCGCTTTCCTCCCACAGTCCAAAGACATGTAGGTTAGGTTAATTGGCGTTCCCAAAATTGGTCGTAGTGTGTGAATGTGTGCGTGTGCGTGTGTGTGTGCGCTCTGTGATGGATTGGCCCCCTGTCCGGGGTGTACCCTGCCTTGTGCCCCAAGTCTCCTGGGATATTCCTTAAGCCCCTCGTAACCCTGAATACAGGATAAAGCGGTATAGACGATGAGTGAGTGAGAGAGTTTCATATAGAAGTTTTCAAATATCATCATATCGTTTGTCGAGCTCCTTCTTTGCTAATCATAATTATCGTATCAGTATCGCCCCTGGGGGAAAAAAAAAAAAAATCATATGGGCCGCCCCCTAGTATTTGCTAAATATGATTAAACATGATTGAAAAATCTGGGATCAAATCCATGGTGTATTCTTAGTGTCCACTCCATACCTTTCCTGCACATCAACACCTCAATGCCGTCTGTACTGGTTAGTTAGTGATGTCATGGGGTTAACCAATCCTTAAATAATAAACTATATGAAATAAATCCCCATGTTGGATCAAGACTTGCATTTGCTTTTAGAAATCATTGGGCTCAAGATGCAGGATCTGACACTCAAAAGCTACACGCACATTTTAACCGTCTGGAGAAAATCCACCGCAATGTTCCTCGTGCAAGATCGTGCAATGTTTAATTTGACAGTAACTCTTTTACTCTTTTTTAAAGAACCTGTTTTATTTTGTTGACTTTTAAAAACGTTCTTAGAAAAAACTCAATTGAAAATCTTATTTAGTTTTAATATAGAATATTATGTGGCTCTTGTCATGATTATAGCTGTAGAACCTGGCATGGCGTGAAGAAAGAATGTCCTGGGGTTAATAATACGGCAGCAGGGGTGCATGGTAGTCATAAAGTGCATGATTTCAGCAGGGTGTGTACAGAACCGTGTGTGTCATTGCACTTCCTGTAATGTCTGCTTCAGTACAGACTCGTGTAAGGGTGCGTTTACATTTGAAGTGGATCTCCGGTCTTTTTAATATTCGTCACACACTCGTCTGCCCTTGGTGTTTGTTGTTTCCTGACTCAGTGTGTCTGTAAGCTGTTGGGGAAGTAGCGGAGGAAGATGGCCACCAGTTTTAATAAAGAACTCTACATTAAAATCGCGCCTCCACTCTTCATTTGAATGTGGCTTATTTGAATGCGGGTCCGAGTGACCTTGCAAAATGGTATACGACAGTATTCGCTAGATCAGTTTGAAATGAAACCAAGGGCGAGATTGCATTTTGAAGTTTCTGCCATGATGTGATTTGGAAATCAGTTGATGCTACATGTGGTATTAAGCCATCTTGGTTGTGTTTGATTAGTATTCAGAAGCATTTCTTACTTTTTAAACTAATTGTAATATAATCAGGGTTGACACGGTGGCCCTGATCCTCCAGTGCTGGGGCTTCGACTTTGTGGTTGTTGACTTTTCATGTTGTCTCTGTAGTCTGTTATGTCTAGAGTTTAAATTCGGGTATGAATCATATTTCTTTTGTGTTGCTGATTCATGTTTTTGCCACCTGAATCTAATTAAAAAAAAAAAAAATTATTAAACAAGAATCGGCTGTTTTTCAGCTTGATCCGTCACGATCGATCACATTGGATGGCGCACGAGCTCCCGATTTGGTACGACAGAAACGCATGTTTATGGCGCTACATTATCAAAAGTTGCACACCTTCAGTCTGCCTTAATCCCCAAATTCCGTCAACGAATTGGTCTTGAAACCCACTCATTACACACGCTTACACCCGTCTCAAAACACCACGCGTGCTAGTCTTCAGTCTTGCGTTGCTAGCCGCGTGCGCCCACGTCAGAAGCTGCTGGTGTTCACACAATAAAGCCGTTTACGTTGTCCATTACTTGCAGTTGCTCAACACGCACTCAAGGCTTTGGAGGCATTTCCGGCGGGATAATGTCGCAGGTTCTTTATAGTCCTACAGGTGGCGCACTCTGAACTATTTGCATTTATGTTTTCATCCCGTGCGATAGGAGTGAGAATTATTTGCTAGGTTTGTTTAGAAATCATTATGATTATGGTGGATGACGGATGAGATACGAGCTGCTCAATAACAATAACTGCAGTTCTTAGTTTTACTGTTTAGTTTAATTTGTAGGAACGAGCTACATTTAATTACTTGCGTTTAATTCAGTTGTGAAGTTGTTAAATGAAGCTAAGGTAGAAAACTTGAGTTACGATGCCACTATTTTTTATTTATTTTTAGGTTTTTAGGGTTCACAGTCCTAAAATTGGAACAAAATCGGAAAAAAATTATATTGAATCTGGACATCAGAAAAATCAGGTACTTATTTGGCAATATAAATCGGATATCGTATCGGGAGGTGACTCATTATTCCCATCTTTAAATATCTCCAAGTGCTGCAGTTTCCTTCCATAGTATAAGGACGTGCCTTGTTTCCCATAATGCCTTGTGCTTTTGCCCGGTGACGGGTTGACGCACCATCCAGGGTGTACTTACTTCCAGACCTCCTGCGTCCCTGTAATTATTTATTAATAATTATAATCACATTTAATTATTTATATAAACTCAGTGTGTAAACTCCATGCTCAGGTGATTTGAAGTGTTTTTGTAAGGATTTGACTTGCAAACTTATTTACACAGTTATGACCGATACTTGAAGTTCCAAAACAAACAAAAGCAACCCAAAAAAAACCCCCCAAAAACTATTATTGAATGATTTGATGATGCGTAGTGTTGGATCAGTCAGAACTCAATCTAGAACAAACCAAAAGTATTAATTTCTCCCTGGTTCTGACCCCAAAAAGTTTGATAAGTCGCCATCGCTTATGTGCAGGAGGTTTCAGCTCTGCAAATCATTCTCATGACATTCTCATGGCTCTGTTGCTAAAGCAAGGACAGGAAGTCTGTGTTGACACCAACGTCGTTCAGCTCTGAAGGTCAGGGATCACCGAGCAGAGGATTTGGAGACCGTCGACGTGTCTCGTTGGGAGAACAGACCCTGCATGCATGTGCAGCCTCTGTTCTCTTGGCGCGTCCTGAACATGCACGGCATGTAGACGGAGGTCTCGTCTCCAGGAAGCGAAGCATCTTCAGCGAGAGCGGCCACTTTTTTCAGGAAGTGTGTACGGTCCAAAACCATGTTTATCTCGCAAAACCCCAAAGGCTCAATTTGGACGCCATTCACGATCTGAAGCAGAACTGTTTTTGTGGGTTTAAAAGGAAACAACAGTATCAGGACGATCTTAAGGCAGGGTTTAAGCGACTGTTGCACGCGACGTACCCCGCTGAGTCGAGACGAATGCCTGAGTGACACCAGAAATAAACAGGTGTTGCGCGTGACCTTTTAGAAAGACGGATATTGCAGAAACGTATTCGCGCTACAAAGGCGAGCGATTGCGTCGTGTAGTCGCCATAGCAACGTTTATACCCTGTTATTTCAAACAGACGAATGAACCGTCAGTATAGAAATGATATTTCAGGACATGATCATTAATATAGAGTTATGCTTTGTCTTACAGACTGAACTGCTCTGAGATGCTGTTGTAGAGAATTAACCAAACATCTTGCGACCAATCAGAATCCAGATTAAGCATGTGCTGATGCAGCTGTCCTTGTGGTAACAGGTAAGTGCTTTGTACTTTAAAAAATATGAACAACGTCAAGCCAGTCGCCGTGTTCTGATCGGTTCCCTCGTTTGTCTTTTGTGAATTTGGTTCATCGTCGTGTTTGCGGTCATGCAGGGAGGAAGAAGTATAATCCTTACTGACACTGAATATTCCCCGAACAGTGTGGCAACCCCAAACCGGGACTTTTAATCATGCAGAATTAAATTAAAATCAAATACAAATTTTATTTGTCACATACACAGTCGTACATATGCACTGGAATGCTTATACGAACGCCCGTGACCTTTAAAAAAAAAAAAAAAAAGAGAGAAAAAAAATAAGAGGGAGAACAATTAACAACAAGAAATAAATTATGGAATAAAATAATAATAATATAAAAAAATATATAAGAAATATAAACAAAAAGAACATCTATACAAATATAGAGAATAATTTAAATGGAAATGTGTGCAAATGTGCATAAATGTGTAGCTGTACAATGTCCATAAAAGTCCCATTACGCTACACAGTTATGAGAGTTAAAAACTCCCTTTATGTCTCTATATAATCCACTGCTACACTAATGCACTGATCACAGTGTTTCACCAGCGCTTGGATACGATCAAGGTAGAAAGTTTTCTCAGTACGCCAGAGCCGCGATCGGACCGCCTGTCGCGATTCACGCCGGAAACGCCGGCTTCCCAGGACTTCCTTTTAAGACTCTCATTATCGTTCTGCTACTTCCAAGTCTTCTGTAAATACCCATCGCATTTACACCAAAGACAAACAATTGGAGAAAGTCAAATACTCACATTGATAAATCAGTATGTATTAAATAAATGGCCAGCAGAATGGGAAGCATACCAAAACAACAAATTATTTGAAATAACCCAGGTTTAAAGGGTGCTTTTACCACTTCGAATCCAGACACGACCAAGTCGTATACACAGTACAAGGTGCCAGAGAAGTTTAACCCATGCATAGTTATTGAAGGGCGAGGAAGCTCCAGAATGTCGGTACTGTAGCACGACTCTGACAATAAAGCATATACGTTTGACCTGGCCAAGTTTAAAACAATTTCTACCAGAGCAAAATTTAAAGAACTTATTCTGCAAGACATAACCAGAAAAACTAAAGAACCTTTTTTAAATAAAATCTTGTTCTTCTGGCCAAGACCAACCATGCTACAGTACAGTGTGATTATTTATTTATTTATTATTATTATTATTATATTTTGTAAAATATTTTTTTCCACTATTCTTTAAATCCCTTACATTTATATCTATGGTAAGTATAGTATATATAATATATACAAGTACATAAGTATATAATATTGTATCTATATAATATAACATAATATTATATTGGTTGGTATAAATTAGGTGAATGTTTAATATGTATCTGCCATGAAATAGCATGTGAAGCTTATATGGCAACAAACAAATACACCAAAGTGTAAACAAGTTAAAACAAGTCCGGGATTGATTTAAACGCCACTCATAATATTATTATTATTATTATTATTATTATTATTAATGTTTGACCCAATGAAAGGTTTATCAAATTTTTTACTTTAAGCTGCGTTAATTTTTATAGTTATGTATGTGTAATTCATTCAACTCCACAATCGTCGTTTAATAAATAAAATAAAAAAAGAATAAAAAAACATCTCATTTTGGTTCTAGCGCTATAAATAACCTGCGCAGATCATACAAGCGTCTCTAGCGTGTGTACGCAACTATGGAGGTTCAAACGACTCTCTGGCGCGTTCGAAATGTTTTCGCAGGTCTGCAATCTCGGTTTCATCTCATGATATATTGACACGTGGGAACCTTTTATCACAACACAACCCTCGCCATAACACTCCCTCCCCACCCCCCCAAAGCCAATATTGAACCATGATACGAGGTAGAGCGGTCTTTGATACGAGGTCTTGTCATATTCAAAATATTGTTTATGGATCTGAATCTGATAATTTTGCTGTTGGTTTCGTGCCGGGCCTTTCCGTCACATCTGGTTTGTAATCATGTCTTGCGCTGATGTTGTGTACCTGGGATTGCAGCCAGCTCGCCTTGTATTATTGATATTCATCATAAGGGTGTGTGTGTGTGTGTGTGTGTGTGAGAGAGAGAGAGAATGACCGAGTGTTTGCTGTATGAAACACTCGTCGATGAAACGTCGAGTTCTGCTTATCTGCGCAACGTTTCGTCTGGACAGCATTTTGTTCTTTACTACTTAAGTGATGAAATCTCACACATCAGGTCTGTGTGTGCGTGTGTCCGTGTCTGTATACACCAGCATTAGTCTGCAATTTATTTCTTTTCCTTCCCCTCATTGCTCAGCCTGACCACATTGTGCTAATGATTAAACAGTGTCATGCTAATAGCTGTACAGGACATGGTGTAGAGCTCACGCTGCTGGCTCTTAAACCCTCTCTCACACACACACTCAGTCTTGCGCACACGGCCTGCAGGGCTGATTTTGTCCCGTTCGTCGTCTTTTACTCTGTGTGAAAGGGCTTTTCTCAGACGAAAAAAGAAACAATGCTGTTTTCCCGCATTCCCCTCCCACAGATAGAGTTGCACACGCCTGCGGGTACATTTAAGTGACTCGCCTCTCCACCTGAACGCGTGCTAACCGGGTTACAGCTACGCAATAAATTCGGTCAGGCCGGCGGTTTATGCATCTCGAACCCAATAACGTCATCTGTTAAACGATAGCGCTGAAAACAATCTAAAATGGAGCCTTGTTGGACCCTTTGATCTCCGCTGACTTGATGCGTGCTTCAGATTCCAGGAGAAAGTTCACCGAGTCCCGGTTTGACTCGAACGACCCTCGTTTCCTGTACATGCTTCCCATGGCGGTGTCATCCGAGTGAAGTAGGGATGCACGAGTAAGCAATCAATTAATACATGAATTGATTATATAAATAAATAAATAAGTCAGGATTCATACTTGCACGTGATCAAACTTCTAAGCAATGCCAATTCCCTCACGTGCAGTTCCGCCTTCAGATCACCCTATAGATCACAGGTTTGACAGTTTACTTTGACAGTCACACACGTGGGTCACACTCGCACAGTAACACAAAGCACTTTTAATTAACCAATCAGGCCGGAACTTGCGGAACGGCGTTCCGCTGGCACTCGCGTGACATCCAGGTAACAAGGAGGCAGGTTTAAGCAGACTAGTAAGTTTTCGTGCCAGAATCCTGAGCATAAACTCCGTGTTCTTCCCTGAGATTTGACATTTTCGCTCGCTCGGACTCCAGCACTCGAGGTGGCACTGTGGTGTAGTGGTTAGCACTGTCGCCTGGCACCTCCAGGTTCCGGGTTCGAATCCGGTCTCTATATGCTTGGAGTTTGCATGTTCTTCCTGTGTCGGGTGGGTTTCCTCCGGGTTCTCTGGTTTCATCCCACAGTCCAAACACATGCAAATTAGGCTAATTAACATTCCCAAATTGCCATTAGTGTGCGATTGATTGGCACCTTGACCAGGGTAGAGCTTAATCGTTAAATTGCTGCGAGCTTCTGCGTTTTGCGACGCCCCCTCTGTGACTCACACGTGGGAAATACGAGATACAACATGGCAGCGCGCTCTGTTGGCAACACGCTCTTTGGTTTCATCAGAGGCGCGGTTTCTTCAGTCGTATGGAAATTGTTCGGGTTCGCAACTTTACACATTGACTAAGCCAAAGCCCGGTGTAAAATTTGTCTGAAGTTTTGGCAACTAAAGGAAGTTAATTTACTCCAGCACGACTAATTTCCTTGCGCACCTCAAACAGAGCCACACTCTTGAATCGGCGTCATGTTTGGCGCTGCCAGTTAAACAAGACCGTGCTAAAAGCCAGGTGAAAACGGTGTGCACATTTCCACACTGTAACCCATATGATAAGAGCGGCCTCGATGGAAAGATATTACTGAGGTTTTGTCGTGTTATATCGCTACACAACATGTTATAAAGACATTATGCCCATATAGACTGGTAAAAAAAAAAAAACATGTAAAAAAAAATTCTGTCAGGCAGTTGTTTGATTTTATTCACCATGTAAGTTGCATGTGGTTTGCAAAATCGTTTAAGTGATTTAATATATATACTTTTAATCCAAATAAGCAGTTCATGTTTGGTTATATCGTTTTGCTTAAATAAATAATTTAAAAAAAAACCTATACTGTCGGTTTAGGTTTAAAATCGAAAATCGAATTTGGTCTAAATAAAAAAAATTGGAGATCACAGAGAGCTTTATAGGGCATATCAATTTATAGGGCATATCGCCCAGCTCTAGTCCAGGGTGTACCCCGCCTCGTGCACTGTAGGCTCCAGACCCCCCACGACCCTGAGTACAGGATGGAGCCGTATAGATGATGAGTGAGATGACTAGCACGTGCTTAAATTCTGTTTCCACTCTCTCCATTTTCATTCCCTCGCTCAATATCTCAACACTGTGCTCGGCAGAGGAGGAACAGTACCAGCCAGTGGTACATTCTGACGACCTTTTTCAACCTACTTTTTGATGCTTCCTGTGTCAAAACTGTCACCTTAATACGTACGTGTCAAACCATCGCGGTTGCATTTAGCAGCTAGAATGCACTTCATTGTTGCGTGTGTTGAGTTCTATTTGTAGAGTTATTTTTTTATAATCGGCATACGCTAAATGCCATGCACACGCACACTTAAAACACACATGCTCTTCAGTACATACTACTGTCTTTTTTCTGTATTAGTTAATTAAACCCGACGTGTTGACTCTAGTTGTTAGACTCTGAAAACAGGTCGAAAGCTAGATTATAATGCTGTGGGTTACTGGGTACTGATTGAAAGGTCGGGGGTTCAAGCCCCAGCACTTGTATCCTGACTGACCCTGTGCTTAGACAACAGCTTCCTAGCTGCAACATGTGAGAGAAATCATTTCACAAGGTACATGTGACAAATAACTAAATCATCTTTATTACGTGGAGTTATACTACATAGGAGTGTGTTAAGATAAAGTGATAAAGCCTCCGACAACAATAAATCCTGCACCGTAAATTATACTGTATATTTCATTACCTAATAATAAACTCTGTGACATTTACCCTATGCTAATAAAAATAAGGTAATGCGATGATGATGATGATGGTGATGATGATGCCTTGTGATCGCCGGACACGGAACCGATCAGACCGCTTCATCTCTATAATAAACGTACACATTGTTTATGAAACATCTGCACGAATCATCACACACAAGAATGGCGGTTCAGATTTTTTATATAAATTTATAGGATCTTGTTAAGTATGCAGATTTAATTAGATGGAGATTTGTTTGTGTAAATAAGTGTAACAAACTAAGGAGAAGCTTCAGTGTGAAACATGCTTGTTCGAATCTCATTCTTCTAGATCTTTTAGTTTCCTACTTGCATGTGCATGTTGAACCCCAATCACCAGGAAGTGTTCCCACGCATGCACAAGTTGATTTGCATTTGGTGACGCCCACAAAACTCCATAAAAGGCAAAGACCACAGGACGCCTAAACTGACGATTCAGTGGCAATAAGGGTGAAGTAAAAGGTATATTAACTTGTCTCAGGCAATACAAATAACTTATTTAAGGACTTTGTTTAAGGACAAAATTGATTTTTTATTATTATTATTATTATTATTTTTATTTTATTTTTTATATCTGTCCCAGTGCCAGCGTTTTCTCATACACGTATCCGTCAACTTTAATGCTGTGTTGGAAAAAGTAGGAGGGTTTAACAGGAAGTCACGTTAGGGAGTGTAGAAAACATTGCAGCTTGAGTAATACCAGATCAGTCACTTATAGGTCACTTGGCTGGCTCTAGTGTTAAACCAGGTGCCACAGCAAACACAACTGATTATATTCATCAGTCATTGTAGCACGTTCTTCTATTTCATAAAGTGCCCTTTGTCTCGGTTTTCTATTTTAGTGTACATAATGTACTAATTAATGGCATTAAAAAAAGTTTGTGTGTGTAACTGTTATTTAAGCTGTTAAATCATGACGCCGTAACCTGCTTGTTAAAGTGCTGTAACTCATCTCGAACTGTCGTTTTTACTGTATTAGTCACAATTTAGGAACACAGGTTAGGATACAGTAAACTTTTTTCCTTCACCATGTATGTCTGTTTGGATCTCAAGTCAAGTAGGTTATTTTTGCAGTTCAGTATAGAGTGAGCTTGCTAGGACCGCCTAATTAGCTGACTATTTAAGACAAACCAAATTTACACCAAAACAGCGCAGTGGTAAAGTGCTCGCGCTATCATCCGGAGATGGCGAGTTCGAATCCCGGGTGGTGCTGTAACCTCTCGCAGCCGGGTGTCTAGAGAGAGCTGATTGGCCGAGCTCTCTCAGAGGGGAGGGATGAGAGGTACTTGGTGTTCCTACATTAATCACGGCTCTACAGCCAATCAGGGGCGTCTGTGAGCTCGCGCAAGCGGAAGGAGCGGATAGCGCTGTCCTCAGAGTGTGTTACGCCGCCCCCAACGGTGTGCGAGCGAGCAGTTTGAAAAGATGCGGTCAGCTGGCGTCACAGGGTTCAGAGGAAACGCGTGATAGTCTTCGGCTCTCCCGACTGAGTGGTAATAGTAGCCTAAATGTGGGAGCCCCCTAGTGACGGGGAGGAATTGGACACAAATAAATTAGGGAGAAGATCTGGGAAAACAAAACAAAACAAAAAAAAAAACTATTCTAAAGTATTATACAAAAGACATTGCTATACACAAGACAACATAAAGTGCAAATCCTGGAATGATCTATCTTGGTAATTGAGGCACAACTCTGAGATAAGCATGAAACACTACAACCATGGTTCGGGGTTAAATAAAGTCTTTGGAAGTTTGGTTCTATCTGTATTATTTGGGAATCTGTTATGCTAAGAGTTTCGTTATGCCACAGGATGTGGTGGAGTGTACTGTACGGAGTGTCTAAGAATCTGATATGCAGATGCTCTGGTTTAGCAGCACCTAATGCATGCAGTATGAACATTTTGATTTATCATTTTGGATAATCCAAATATCCGTAATTAGATATCGAATTCTTTGAGCTCAATGAGAAATCCATGGTAAATATTCACATTATTACTCCTCGACTATTATGAGAACCGGTGATGTCATCTGATTTTATTTAAAGGAAGCAGTCATGTGACACACTAGTGCTCTCCAGCTCCCTGCGGTGCCTCTGACGATTGTTCAATGTACAAAGGGTGTTCAAGTCAAACACAACACGGTTCTGAGAGTAAACACTTCCTTTATTTCTCTCTATATAATCCCCTGTTACACTAATACGCTTATCCCAGTGTTTCACTAGTGCCGCATACCATCAAGATAGAATGTTTTCCCGTCCCCTGGGGCCGTGATCAGACTGCCTGCTCAGACCTGCTGTCTGAAACTCCATTTCCAGAACGTTTGACCCATTTGAAGTTTGAGTTCCTGGGAGGCCAGCGTTTCAGAGACGTGAATCAGGCTTCAGTGGTGTTCAAATCTCATCTTACAGACAATTTACTTGCACTACCTCAACTCATTACCTCAGAGTATTCATCGTCTTCGTGTTGTATAAAGTAGTACTTATATAGTTGGCTTAGATAGATAGTTTTTGTTCATTTATGTTGTTAATCTAAGACGCCATAAATGAACAAAAACTGTGTTGTTTGTATGTAGAACGTTGGTGTCCTGGATGAGCCTTGTTTTGTTCCACCGTTTACTGTTGAAATGACAATAAAAGCCGACTCGACTTGACTCGACATGACTTGAAGTGGTGCTGGTGAATGCTCGCATGTACAGTTCCCACAGACAGACGAGTCTCTTCCTCGAGCTGCCGACAATTTTTATGTCGCTGTTGAAGGATCGGGCGCTCCACTGGCTGAATGTTAACTGCAGTGGGCTGCGGGATCGTCGTTCACGGACATACGGCCTCCTTTGAAGCGTTTCTACCATTCAAATGCTTTCCTGTGTACCAGTCCCAGTCGTACTCGAATGCCTCCCGAAGAATGTCGAAGCCCATGAAATTCTGATCTATGGTTCTGTCCAGAATCACATTGTGTACAGTATATGCCCTTCTGTCATGCTGTGCTCTCTGTGACCTTCTTTTGTACGTTTTTTTTTTTTTTTTTCATGCTGTAAAGCCTGAAGTGTGCTTTAATGGTTTTTGTGTGCGAGTGTGTGTGTGTTCCTGTTCTTTCCTGGCTCACGACTTCCTCTGCATGCCCGGACTCTGTTTCTGGGTGCGGAGTAACACCATGTGCTGAATATAAAGTGTGCTACTGAGCAGGAACACAATGAGAGATTGAACGCTCCAAATAGCTAGAAGAGAGCTGCAAAGCGCAAAGACACACAAATGTGAAGAGTTCTATATAATTTTTTTTTTTTAAGGAAAAAACAAAGCGTTTGCGCTTCCTGTTGTTACATAAGGCCTAAGCAATCAACAAAAGCTCAAACCCCTCGAGCTGTAATCCTACTGAAGCTGTCAAAGATCAGAATGAACTATTTGTTTAGAAGCCTGATGATTTAGACCCGTACTTAGTTGCACTACGTGCCGTGTTGCGTCATGTTTTTGTATACTCCGTTTACGTCAGTAAACCGAGACGGGTTATAATTAGTGCAAATGTTGCACGTGCCTAGTATTTTTGTCACTGGATCAGTATTTTTGTCACTTTAATCGGTATACTGGAATGTTTGTCAAGCTCACTATTGTCGTTGGAATAATTAAATAAATAAAAATAAAAAAACGTCACTTGCAAATGCATTTGAAAGGAGATTATCTGGAAAGGCAGCATTCTTAGGCAGTGCTTACGCAACAAACATGGACAAATTTAGCCCTTAATAATACATGCATGTAAACATATACGCTGCACTGGTTTCTAAAATGGATTGAACTAGATTGAATACCTGATGCATTTTGAAAGAAGATTTCGGGTTTATACTGTGGTTTAATCCTAGGACGAAGTCTTTTTTTTTTTTTTTTTTATACTTTACTAACATTTGTTAGTGGGCACCCAGGACTAGGGTTAGGTATCTAAACCTGGTCCCAATATGGCACCGGTATACCTACTGTATATAACCAGTGTGTAGTAGATCTGTATATATCAGACGTAAGAAGCATCGTCACCCTCACCTCACGTGTGAAAACCTTTCTTTAATGTTATCCTCAATTTTTAGTTTTTAGCAGTGTTTAGGTACCAGTATCATTTTAAAAATACCAAGTTGACACCTGTATCATGAAACCCCCAAGCGATACCCAACCATACCCAGAACAAGTTGTTATTTTTTACCAGCTGTTAGTTGACTAAATCAGGAAAGAAAAAACAACATGGCCACTTCATTGCTTTGAGGATCTTGAGGATGTGCTGTAGCTATAAATTCTATTTGAATCAGTTCAATTTGAATTAATTCAATAACAATAACACAGTTTAAATGTTTGATTTTTTCCTAAGCAGCTATGTTTGACAGTTTTATTCAGTATTAAAACCGCTAAAAGTATATAAAAACTTATGGATCTGTGTTTAAATATGTCTCCTACACAGAGATGTATTTTTCCTGACTGTCCTCTGGTCCACAGTTCAGTCCTGTATTGCACCAACTGCCAATAAACTCAAGAAGGTCATAATGACCAACAAAAAAAGAAAATCTATGGAATTTTGTAATTGATTTTATCACTAAAAAGTCATCGGAGCTTAATTAGTGTGGACAAAAGAGGACAACTCTTTGATCTTTTCAGAACAGAATATGGATACTAGACTTTTGTTCCTGTTATTCTGTAATAATGTAGCAAGTGAACTCGCTATCAAGCTTTGCTATGTACTGTGCAAAAGTCTGAAAGTTCATTTAAAGAAATGGGAATGTTGCAAAGTGCCACATTTAAAAAATGGTTGTTTTATGTAACAACTTCAGCAGCAACCTCATTTCCCCTCTCGTCTGTTCCAACCACTCAGCATCACCAGTATACTATTTACTGGTGTGATCATCTGCTCCTGTTTCTCACTGGCTCATGCCTTCAGTTAGATGTTTTTTTTTAATCCTTGAATGATTCATAGGTCACTATAACCCCCTGAAACTGGTAAGGCTCGAAGGAACTGGACTGAAAATGAGACAAAAAAAAGTCCTGCAGGATAACTAGTGCTCAAGACTATATTAAAAATAGAAGAAAGTCTGGCTCTTTGCAAGCAAAATATAAAGAAATCTAGAGTGGATCAAGACTTTGTGCCTTCAATATGGACCTGTGTATCTAATCGCAAAAAGGTAACTTTTATTACAATCAGTAATTCATGTGAAGTGTACTGAACCTGACCCAATAGACTCCGAGATTTGTCCTAAAACTGTCCAATCACACGCCTCGCCCATCAGTGCACTGCTTGTTTTAAATGAGTCGCGTGTGGTTTTGTTGACCAGGAAAGATTAATTTGGTGCTCAAATATTGATATAAATAATTAATACAAAGCACTTGCAGGCATCATTCTTCATAAGACAACATCGAAGAGACGAGAAAATAACAGAAGCTTGTCCATATTGTTTACCGTTGATCATAGTGGCCATGTTTCGGATTTCGGAAACCAATACATACGAGGTATATGATGCGAGTTCAAAAGCCTTCAGGCAACTACTTCTAGTTACATTAATTGCTTTTAGTCTACATACATAAGTTTATTAAAGGGTAATACTGAAGGGTGCACTTAATAGTGTGGCTACATAATTAAGTTTTTGAATGAATATTTTTCAAAGTTGTCGCATGGTTATGTCAGAAGGCCATTCTGGACAATTTATTCCACACATTGAAATATTTTCTGTATTTTAACTTTGTATTACTTATATGCTTATCTTGGTCATAGGGCTGCTCGATCACAATCTTGATTCATGCATACACGCGGTTTCATCTGTGAAAGACAGCCGATTCTCTTGCATGCATTTCCCCACACTCGGTTCACTTATTTATTTGACAACAATCCCAGAATGCTGCATCAGTCACCCTCATTAGTCACGCTCACACAGTGTAAAACAAAACTTTTTTTTTTTTGATGAAATTTGGTATATATACATATAAAAAAAAAAAAAAAACACCAATCGCACCAGAGACCAGCAATTCAACTTGATGACTTCTGTCATCTTTCTTCCTCATTAACGCGGTCCAGTATTAGCATGCGCTCAATATCACAACGCCACAAAGCCAATAGGAGGCTAGATGAGAGAAGGTACCAGAAAATCAGAACCTGGAGGTGTGGTACGTTCTGACGACCTGTTTCTGATTGGCTCCTTTTGATGCTCTGTATCCCATAATACACACTTGATTGTGTTCTTGATTTTAGCAGCGGGTATGTACCGTAATTACTAAAACCTGTAGTTTACCTGTTGTTAATTAAACCTGACGTGTTGATTCTAGCTGTTGCACAGAGACACGAAAGCTATGGAGAATTATACTAGAAGTGTGTTAAGTTGAGATCCTTTAACAACAATAAATTCTGTACTGTACAACTTGCGTGCGATGATCAAGTGCTGTTTTTGGGTGAGGATCCAAAATGTGCAGATGCTAGCTATTGATTTATTTATTTATTATTAATAATAATAATAATAATAATAATCATATTAGAATTATACTTATGTTCAACAGATTGTTATTCACTTTCAATCTAGTACAATAAAAGTGACTCTTGTGTTTTTTTTAAAAAAAAGTCCTGTATAGACTATTTATTTTATTACGTGAGTGCAATAAATGTTTTGGTTAATAAAATGAGAATCGTGTGAGAAAACCATCGTGCTCTTACTCCCCATTCACATATTTCCCAGGAAACATGCAGCCCTACTTGGTCACATGTCCAGGGCATAGATTCACCGTTATTAGTCGCAGGTGGTTATTTCTTCCGTAGTGTCTCAAGAATAGAAGAGACGGTCCATCCCGGGTATCGTCTCCGGTCGACTGACAGTTTTATGAACCTCGATCAAAATAATGGCGGCAAAGAACCTCTAGGTTAATCAAAGCGGGGAAGAACGAGCACTTCCTGATTGACTATAATCTACTTAACGCTCTTAAGGTTTAATATAGACTGAATTTATCGTTGGCACTTTTGGCGTAGCTGCTGTCTGAAACGGAAAAAGGCTTAAAAGTTGGCAGGACTTTTAAGGATTGCCTGAAGCCGTACGCAGAGTGCCATTACTGTAAGCAGCGTGTCACTTCAGCTAAACATGAAAGACGTCCAGAGTTGCTTTGCCCTGTGGCGTGTCCTTTCGCATTTCGTCTTGGGCAGGAAGTCGGTCTTGAGTTCTCTTTTCAGGTTCTTGCCAAATCCCAAATAAGAGATGTCGAGAACTTTGTGTATATTTTCATTTTATTTTGTAGGCACACTTCCTTTAGGCCTTACCACCTAAAGCATTTCCTCTGTGGACACCCTGAGGTAAAGCAGGTGCTTTATTCAAAATTAGAATAGTTCTTGCTCTCGTATTAACGTTGCATTGTTTTGCATTGATGGAATGATACTTTAGGGGACAAAAAAAACTATAGAACATGTTTTTTTTCTGTTCGTAACCGGAACCATTATTGATCCCTGAGGGATTTGTGGGAGGGATGCAGGAAAGGATTTGTCTTTCGTATCTACAATGGAGAACTGTGCGTCAGTGGGCTGTGTTAGTTAGCTGAAGCTTTAAGTCGCGTACGGTGCCGGTAGCAAAGGTCAGTCAGGGTGGCTGCAGTCTGGGAGTCGTGTTTCTGTTTCAGGCAGAAAAAAACATTGCATGCGTGCCTCTGCATTGCTTGCTTAAAGTTAGGCAAATCTTATCTTGTTACACTTGGAAAGGCGTCTGTTGCCATAATGACCTTTTCAACCTGGTAACATGAACTAACAGAAGTAAATTGACATTGTTTTCGGCTACGTGTGTACTTTTCGCTTGGTGCGCTGTTTGTTTATGCGCTCAGGCTGGATAAGGAAGAGATAACTTGGAAGTTCTAGAAGAGAACCCGGTGACATGGTTACATTCTGTTAAGCGCTAATGTGTAGAATATTGTAAGTTATTGTATCAGTGGCTAGCAATTGTGTGAGGGGTCTAGAATAAATGACTGGCAAGAACAGTTGAAAAAAAACAAAAGGGTCTCGGATAACTCGGTGGTTAAGGCATTGGACTACGGTTTGGAAGGTCCCAGGTTCAAATCCCACGACTGCCAAGTTGTTCGTGTTTGGCCCTTGAGCACAAGGCCCTTAACCCTCAATTGCTCACATGTATAATAAAATACAAATGTGAGTCGCTCTGGATAAAAGAAAAAGAGAAAAGTATTTGGCCATTGTACCCAAGTACAGTACATATTCTTTACTTGAATATGGAGTCGGTCCCTCTTTTGCAGCTATAACAGCCTCTAATCCGGTTGGAAGGCTGTCCATAAGATTTTGGAGTGTTTCTGTGGGAGTTCATGTGTTTATGATCTCAGACACTAATCTGACTCGCAGTCTCTGTTCTGGTTCATCCCAAAGGTGCTCGATGGGGTTTAGATCAGGGCTCTATGTTCGGGCCGGTCAGGTTCTTTCAAACAATGTCTTCACAGTCTTTGCTTCATTCGTCATATTGGTGCCTTCCCCAAACTGTTGCCACAAAGTTTGAAGCATAGCATTGTCCAAGATGTCTGTTATGCTGAAGCATTAAGATTACTTGGGAAAAGGGACCTGATTGATTGAAACACCTGAATTCAATAATTAACAGGTTTGGTTGAATATTTTTGTCCATACAATGTATTTCTGTTTTTGCTAAATAGGGTCAAGAAATGGCATACTTGGCCTTTAAAGGTCAATCACCTGTTCTTTGCTATGCAAGTGTTTGGCTAGGTTTGCAGACTCTTCCTGCAATTCATAAAACATTTTGGGCTTCTTTGTGTGTGTGTGTTTTTTTTTTTTTTTTTTGCATTCTCAGTTTTAACCTGTGCGCCATTTACTGTATGTGCACCCTGATCACGTTTGTATTTAATTCATAGCCACTCGTAGCTGTAGATTGGTCTTAAACGTGGCGAAGACCGTGCATGAGGCTATTACTTACTCAAGCCTTCAATTAATTGCATACATTTATTCAATCCCTTGTTCAGTGAAGGAGTTGAACATTTAAGCATTGGCTCAATGTTGACATTTTCCCAGCTTACCCACTATCCAAGGTATGAAGCTTAATTAGCATGTTCCAGGTAGAACCGAGAATTAGTCGTATGGAGACTGACAGATGATGGGAAGCACATTAGAATATTCCGGCTAGACGAAAGGACTCCAGCAAGCCATAGGAAGTATTACCATGTAAGGAATGAGAAAGCAGCGAGGGTGTTGGTTTTAATGACGTATGACGAAGAACAAAGAGAGATCGAAGAGTTAGAGGAATGGGAAAGTACACACGGTATCTGGCGACTCTTACAATTACCAGCAGTGATTCTCCGTTGTTTGTATGTTTCTTCTGTAGGTTCACCATATTTCAGGTGTGCATGATGTACTATAATGTGGTATGTCATGGGGTATAAGGTGTAGTAAATGGTCCCAGTGACTAGCGGTGCTCTGTTTCATGCAGTACTCGTTCGCGTGAGAATGATATTGCAGACTCGACGCCATTATTGAGAAACGCTTTACCAACACCAGTTGCACTTATCTGTGGTAAAATTGGTAAATGCTTGTAAATACCATCCCCTTTTTTTATTCCTCATGTGTGAAAGTTGATTCAGTGTTATCTTCGTCATTGTGGTAACTCGACCATACTTTATATTTATATTGTTAAAAAAACTGTGTATAATGTGATTTAGCCTATATTTTTTGTGTTTTCTTTTTATTCAGTAATTAACAAGCTCATACTGTAATTATGGCTTAAAGTCTTTGTAAGGATTTGGATTTTGTTGCTTGGTTATGAACTTCCCTAAATGATATTGCATTATTGTAAGCAAACAGTCTATGAAAAAAAAAAAGTCACTAAATACCCGTAACATGTAGACACAGTGAACTGGATGTCCTCACGAAACATCCAGTCAACCATTAACAGCTGCTTATCAAGCCTGGTACGAGATGTGGGAACTGTGTGTTTCTTTTTTTTTTTTGTATGTGTTCAGTTCCAGTGAAAAGAGGTCACACAGAGTGTGTGTGAGAGAGGGAGGGTTTCTACACATGCATCTTTTTAAAAATAGTCTTGATCTGGAAACGGATTTGTCCCAACAGGGATCTTTTTCGCCGCGAGGTTAGATTAATAATGGGGTCACTGTTTATTTCTGCAAATTGAGCAGAAACAGCTGGCCAAGCATGCGAGCATTCTGATGCTCCTCGCTTCCTGGATGTCCGGGTTCTTTGGCCTTATGTTTCCTCCCGTAACTCAGTTTGGAGGGAGGTGCTGTTTTTCTGTTCTCTCAATAAGGGTGAATGGGGATGATTCAATTCAGAGTTCTTAGTACGGTAAGTTACCCTACATACGAACGAGTTCTGTTTTCCGAGAGCTCGTTTGTAAGTCCAGTTTGTTCACAAGTCCAAAGAAACATAGTCTCGTTACTAGAATAGTGATGCAATTGGCTATACACTCTATATTAAGGTATACATTGTTCTTTGCACTGAAGCATATGTTAAGGGTATCAGTGCAAGATTATGCACAACAGCAAAAAGCTCAAAGTGAAAAAGGGGTATTAGAATGACTAGGTACAAATTAAATGGCAAAAAAAAACAAGAAATAAAAATGTGCATGCTTGCGATCCAACATTGGATTTTTAAAAGCTAAATAACCCCACAGTAGAGGTTTTCACAATATTTAGCTTGTCTTGTTTTAATGCCAGTGTTCGGTCATACAAATTGCACTCTCCTCTCTTTTATTTAGATCTTCCATGCTCCGGGACAAGCTGCTGGTTATTAGGAGTGCATCGTACCGCTTTGATATCGTGTCCTTTTTTTGTTCAGCCCTGAGAAATGTGTCTGGACCTCATTTTCTGGGAGTCATGTCTGTCTAGTCTGCCTCTCATCATCATTGTCAAAACAGACCGGCTATGGAGCTGATGGATGCAAGATGAAACGCTTGGAGTTCTCCTCGCTGAGAAGGGTGCGCCCTTCTTAAAGCCTCGTGCTGGCCAAGTCCTCGCGCACATGCGGATGTTTTTAGCTGTCGTCCGAGAAGAAACTCTGATTAGCAAAACAGCTGGATTTGTCTGTGTGTGTGTGGGAGAGTCATTAGCTAGTTTTACATGTCGATAACGGCCCAACGATGGTGTGTGCTTCTTTGAAAAACTAGTTTATGCTAGTTTTCCTAAGCTAGAGTATGGAGTTCACCTCCATTGCACATCCGTATGCAGGTTTCTGCGTTCTGATGTGGACAAGATGTCGTTCAATCGCAGAATGCTGTAGGTAAACCACAGTAGCTTGAACTGCTTCACTGATTATTGGCTAAAAAACTATTGCATCCAATCCAGATGTTCTGGGTTTCTCAGCTGATTACAATTAGTTATGGGAACTGAAACACATAGCCGACTAATATCTTTAGATGTTTAACTATCCTGCGTCGGGCTAGCCAACATCAATAAAAAATATTGCTAATCCATTAATTTGAAAATTCCTGACTATTGAAATGTTGCAGACTTTTAAACAGGTTTTCCAGGACTGATGCATCGTTTTAGAATTTTAGCAAAACTTTTAGAACTTTAAAACTTTCAGGATCTTACTTTCAAAAAAGCTTTAAGGACTTTGGTGCAAGCTGTAAACTTTCAGAACTTGACGCAGTTCTAAACGAAAAGAAGTGTTCTGAAAGATAATCACATTTTTAGGAGTTTGCAGAAACTTTCAGACCTTTGCTGACTTTACCACCGCGCCACTCGAAGGTCCTAATGTGTGAAGCGCTCACTCTTTCATCCGGAGATGGCGAGTTCGATTCCCGGGTGATGCTGCAACCTCTCGCAGCCGGATGTCTAGAGAGAGCTGATTGGCCCAGCTCTCTCAGAGGGGAGGGATGAGAGGTACTTGGTGCCTATAAGCAGCCTATAAGGGGCGTCTGTGAGCTCACGCAAGCGGGAGAAACGAATAGCGCTGTCCTCCGAGTGTGTTACTCCGCCCCTAACAGTGCGTGAGCGAGCAGTTTGAAAAGATGCGTTCGGCTCGGTCGCAGATGTCACATGGTTCGGAGGAAACACGTGATAGTCTTCGGCCTCCTGAGCGAGTGGTGGTAGTCGCCCCTAGTGACGGGGAGGAATTGGAAACGACTAAATTAAGGAGAAAATCGGGGAAACAAATTTTTTTTAAAAAATGATTATTTCAGGACTTTACACAGGTTCAGAAACTTACAACTTTGAGGACTTTGCCCAAGTGCTTTTCAGTAATTTATGCGGGTTTTCAGGACTTTACCCATGCTTGTGGAACTTTCCATGTGGTTTCAGGATCTTTAAAAGCTTTAAATAACTTCAGATTTCACATCTTTAGGAGTTTAAACATGCACGCTTTACACACTTTGCACACACTGTTGATTTGCAACAAAATACACAGCAAACAACCTTGTCTTTAGTTCATGTGTCGCACTAAATCTAGTGGTGTTCTGCGGTGCAGAACTTTCTGTACAGTTCTACAGAAAGTAATAGCTTGAGGAAAATGCATTAGTCGCCTTTTATAGTATTTATCACTGTTTGAAAATATCTGTTGTTTTCAAGTTTATAACCAGAATTTGGGGTTGTCTATATGGTACAGAACTGAAAAGTGAAAGATCAAGAGGTTACAAATGGCTTTAAACCTGCTAACATTAATAAGCACTGTGTTTGAGAGAGAGCGAGGCTAAATGTGTGTATAAGGATGATGTGTGTAAGTGCTTTTAAATGAGTGAGTAAAGTTTGAGTGAATGAGTGAGGTTTTTTTCTTTTTTTTTTTTGAGGGTAGCATTCATATCATACCCACAGTGGTCTAACGGCACATATTTGCCTGCAAAGCTCGACTTTTCCCATCTGTCATGCTCAGACTGTTGACTTAAAGCCGAGCGTACACTCGCCTTTAAACCGCGGTGTTTATAGAGCTGCTAGCACATTGTCAGAGCGGCGTAGCATTTTCTCTGTGTTTATAGAAGTAGACGATTTCTCCGTTTCCAAAAGGAAATGAAGCGTGTGTGTGTGTGTGTGTGTATGGTGTGGTGTGTGCATACATGTGTACCTGCAGATTTTCATCCCCTGTGAGAACCAAATGTCTCCGTAATAGGAGTACAGGGTTCTTTCTTTCTTTCTTTCTTTCTTTCTTTTTTAAAGAGGCAGAACATTTCCTTCTGGGTAACTTCCTTTTTAGCTTCTAATCTCAATGTGGTGACAGAATCAAATCGAGTACAAGTACATACAGCCGGGGTATCAGACGGTTTTCAAATGACACAAATGTACATTTTCACAAAGACTCCTGCTTCAGTGTTTTTAGGTCTTTTGGTTAGATGTGTATACTGTATACTATGGTATACTGACGGATACTGTAATTATGAGCATTTAATAAGTGTTAAAGGCTTTTTAAGTTCATGCAAAGAGTCAATATTTACAGTATTGATGCTTTTTTTTTTTCTCCCAAGAAGTTGGAATGTATAGGTTTGTTTGTCCACCTGTCTCTTGATGAGTGACCACAACTTCTCAATGGGATTAAGGTTTAGGGAGTTTCCTGGCCATGGACACAATTTCGAAGTTTTGTTCCCCGAGTCACTTGGTCATCACTTTTGCCTTATGGCAAGGTGCTCCATCATGCTGGAAAAGTCATTGTTCATCAATAAACTGTTCTTGGTTCTTGGTTGGGAGAAGTTGCTCTCTGAGGATGGTTTTGTACCAGTCTTTATTCATCTGTGTTCCCTGGGCTGAGACGTGACCCGAGCAATGAATGGTCTCAGAATGCTTTACTGCTGGCATGACAATCGACTGAATGGGATTATTTGCATTTTCAAAACTTTTGTCCACGGCTATAGAAGCTGATCTGCAGTAGTATCTTTCAGGACGTTTCTATCCACATGTAGTCAGGACTTTACGAATGCTTGCAAGATCTTCCCCAAGTTTTTACAGACCTTCAGAACTTTACACAGGCTTTCAGGTCTTTACATCAGGACTTTGTACTGTATAAGTGAAGTTTAAGACCGGTCACATTATACATGTTTTTCTGTGGATCGTTCACAAGCCCCCAACGTCTGTGGTGTGAACAGGATAAGATGTGATGTCGTCATCTCTGCCTGCTAGGGGTTTGTGGAAGGTTTGGGGTTAGGTGGCCGCATATTTATGTACATATTTACTGTAATAGTCCTGCAGTAGTAAAAGCCCTTACTCACATCGTTTGAGGTTATTTGCTATGATCACTTCTATTTGGTTGTGTGTGTGTGTGCACGCACGTACGTGTGCGCGCGAGACTTTGCAAAACTCCGTTCACGTACATAAATAATGTGCGCAAATGTAAGAAGTCATGTTTCGTTTCAGGTGCAAGTTATTTGCCATGACTGGGTCTGAACACAAGGTTCCAGAATAAACCGTACCTAATTTGGTAACACTTGTCTGATGTGGGGAGTGAGTGTGTGCCTGTGTCTACTTTTACCAGGGGCTGCGGAGTCTTAAATTATCTTCAGGAGCAAAGGGAAATGAAGAAGTATGAAGTTTTGAGTGTGATGTGAAAAGTTGCTCTTGGTTCGACTAGTGCATGCTTCATGCGATGAGCTTTCGTTATCCAAGAGAACAACGGGGTGTGTGTGTGTGAGATACATACATACATACATACATACATACATACATACATACATACATACATACATACATACATACATACACATATATATATATATAATGTGTATGTATGTGTATAAATAGATAATAATAATAATAATTGTAATTTTTTTTTTAGGATTTTAATTATTTTAAAAAATATTTTCTATATATTTGTTTTTCTAGGGATGGGAATCACCAGTCACCTCCCGATACGATATCTAATTTTTGTTTGTCTTTTAAAACAAGTTTATGAAGTAACTAAATGTAGCCCGTTCCTTATAACATTAGTTTTCTAACTTTAGAAAAGAAAAAAACAAGTGCAGCATTTAAACAATACAAACTAACTTCAAATACAAGAGTTTAACGTTTACGTGAGCAGCGTGTCTCTCAGTCCTCCGCCATTAGAAATTATTATTAATAATAACTCGCACCTACTACATGGGATGAAAATGTATAAATGGTTCAAAGAGCGCCACCTGTAGGATTATCAAGAAACTAATGTTTTGCTGCCTCAAATGCCTCCAAGGTCTCAAAACTCAACTTGACAGTGAGCTTGTAATGCAAGCGATTTTTGACTAATTAGCACTCGCGGTGTCTTGACACTGGTGTAAGCGTGTTTATTGAGTGTGTAAGACCAATTCGCTCACATAGAAGGCTATATTGGCTTTTAAGTTGCGCGAATTATGATAATGTAACGCCTTACTAATGTGTTTCTGTCGCGCCACTCGGAAGAATCTGCGCTCGTCTGATCAGCGGTCGCGGCCAAACAAAGTGAAAACCAGCCGATTCTGGTCACTGGCTATCGACTGGTTCATCTCTATTATAAATGTTTTGTTTTTTTCTTATTATTATTTTGGAGTCAGCGTGGTGATGCATGAATCGATAGACAAGAGAATTGTCTGAATCGATTCCCCCTCTGTTATCATTTGTACAATACATACAGTTTTAAATAATGTACTTTTATATGCTTCAAATGTATTTACATTTTAGAATAAGTAAGGTTTAGTTATTAATTTGGCAATGTTTGCTTTGTATAGTACAAGTAGTCCCAGACTTGCGAATGAGGTCCATCCGCGAGCACGTTCGTACGTCCCATTTGTTCTTAAGTCTGACAAAGTGAGTCTTGTATAACTTTGATGCGAATATACAATGTAAAGCATACCAGTCCACTTGACTAAATCCGTCCCCTTTTGCCACACTGGCCAAAAACCGCAATTGCACCTAAGGAATTTAATCTCTCAGTGAAATAATGTATCTGCCACTTTAAATCGCGAGGAGAATCCCGGGTTGTTCTGACTCAGAGCCGTTTTGGACTGTGAGCGCTGTTTTGTTGTTGAGGATTTCCCGAAATTAGGATCTTTACATGACAGATATTTTTTATCATCGTGCTTCCGGACCGTTCCGATTCATTGGAACCGGTGAGGCTGACTCATTTCTCCCACGCCCCCCCCACACACACACACACACACTCTCACACACATACTGTACCATATACCAGACATTAGACATTTTATACATTTACGTATTTTGTGCAATAAACAAACGGCTGGAAACGTTGGAATGTCCGAGACGGTCCCCTCAGATTCTAAACAAACAAGTGAATAAATAAATAAGTTTTTCTTTCTTTCTTTATGCATGGTTAAATGTGTATATATTCCAGTCTGAAAGGAAGGGAACAAATATTAGTCATAATCAGGACAGGAGATTTTGGAGCATACATGTTTTTTTCACCTCTTTTCAACTCTGGCTGTCTTTTTACTTGCTGCATGTCTGTGTACATCCTCATACCTCTGGCAAGCAATCAGATTTAATATGTACTGATCCGAAACCTCCCTAATAAACAAATCAGGTGCAACAAAAATCTCCTTTATTATCGTATCTTGTTCCTTGGCTGTGCTCGAACAGTTACACTCAGTTTGTCAAAGCATTAAACTGGGTTAATCATTAATGAAGTAGGATTGTGATGGAGTCACGCAAGTCTTCCAAGCTACCCAAGATTATTGTCCATCATGTTCATGGCCTTCCTCCTCTTACTCAAGTCCTTTTTCCACCTACTCTATCAGAGTAAAATCCAGCACTGGCTCTTTTTTTTTTTTTTCCAGTTTTCCCAAAGACTGATATTTGATCCCTGACGAGTGACGATAAGAGTCCGAGTAACAAAAGCTCTGACGTGTTTCACCGTTTGCTGCGCAAACAAGTTAAGATGCTGGTGTTTGCAGGCTGGAGACTCAAGGAGTTTAACATTGCAACACCACAGCACTTTTTTTTTTTTTCTTTTTAAATGACATGACCATCCTTTAAACTGCTGTATGTAGAGACAAACGGATATGAGATTTTTTTTAAATATAGAATCTGATTCGAAGGATGAATATGCAAACTTGTTTCTTTACCAATAATAAAGGAATATTTAGCTATACAAATAATCCTAATTACTCAAGTTATGTTTGCCCTTGAGCTCCTTAGGCATTGTTCAGACTGTTTATTAGTGTAATGTTGTGTGACTTAAGGATAAAACGCTTTAAAACTGTATTTATGCTAGTTTGGATAGATTGCTTCATGTCTCTGACATTCTCTCAAATGGCACATTTGCTTAAATAAACTAAAATCTTATCAAAAACAATCTATTACTTTATTATTGGTTCTATTTGAAGGTTTTCGATTTCTCAAGGTTTCAGACATTTCTTGAATGCTTTCCTGAGGACTCGAGTGTTTTTATTAGTTTTCACCTTATTCAAGTGTAAAGCTGAGCCATATCATTATATACGAGGAGAATTCTTGTCAAACCGGTACTTGTGGTTAAATTTCTCGTGAATGAGGGCATAAAACCTATTGACATTTACAGAAGACTTCAAGCACAGTACAGTGATGAGACTCGTGGCCGCTGTCAGAACTGTACACACACACACACACACACACACAAAATCGTTCCCCAACACCACTTGCACGTTGCAGGAACTCAGCTGGTTGTTATTACCACATCCCCGTACAGTCCTGACCTCACTCCAAGCCATTTCCACATGTTTGGGTGGTTAAAGGAGTTCCTGGGAGGCCAGCGTTTCAGACTTGAAGCGGGCAGTCTGATCATGGCTCCGGCGTACTGAGAGAACTTTCTATCTTGATTGTGTCCAAGCACTAGTGAAATACTGGTAAAAGTACATTAGTGTAACAGCAGATTATATTCTAAAGTCCCGCCTGGACCCCTCTTATTACAGTGGAACCTTGGCATGCGAACCGCCCGCCTTGTGAATTTTCTGCATAAGAAGAAGAAATTTAAATCGGCATACAAAGCAAAGCAAGATTAAATGTTTTTTTGTTTTTAGTTTTTTTTTTGTGTGTTTGTGTTTCCAAAACTGAGCCACTTTGAGTTTTGTCCAGTAAAGGGGCCGGTCCCAAGAGGAATATTGGTAATTTTTTACTGGAACGGAAATTCAATTATCTGCATTTCCATAATTTCCTATTGGGAAAATGCGATTCGCAATACGAAATGTCGTCTTGTTTGTATATTGTTACTATGCTTTTGGGTCTTGAATAAATGATGGGCTTCTTTCTCTCTCTATTTATTTATGCTCTTTATTTATTTGTTTATTTGTTATATTTACAAACTGACCGACGCTGCTGCTGAAGATATTTTGCGTTTCCTCTTTTCAATTGTAAAATACATTAATTTCAATGTTTTATTTATTTATTTAACATGTAAAAATGTAATTATGGTTATTACAATTTTGTTTATATTATAAATGTTTTTCATTATTAATTCATTATCATTAGTAATTCAGAATCATATTGCGATTGTTTTGACTCATCGTGATAGTTAAATATCGTGAACAGTTTAAATAGCAATCACTTAGCGTCTAAACATATTTTTCTAGCCTAACAGCAAACAATGGAGCAAATGATCATGTCAAGAGGATGTTTGCCAATATTTATTTAGCAGCTTAAAAGTGGGTTGAAAAATGAAACAAATAATAAAAAAAAAAAACTTATTATTACTAAACTCAATATAGATTCCTGATTGTGTGCAGACAACCTGCGTTTTACTTTATTAATACTTTGTCACCCGACCCCTTTTTTTTTTTTTTTTTAAACATTTTGTTTTGTTTTGATTAACATTGCATAACCGGATGTGACTTAGCACATGGTTTTAGTCTGGGTTAAAATGGGTCAGAGGATTTAAAAACATTTAACCTGGCACTACTGTTCTCCAGGTGCCATCTCTCCCGTTCTGCCTCCACATGTCCTCCTATCCATACAGTGTGTAATTGATCAACTAGTTTCTGTTTACAGAACACGTTCCTTCCTGCTTATTTATGAAAATCACCCTGAAAATAGCCCCAGCCTAAGAATAGGCATGCTCTGTGATCCTGGAGAGATTATACAGTCGGGTGATAAACACATCCCGCTTGAGTGCACGTGTCCAGTTCCTCGAGAAAAGGAAAGAAAAAAAAAAAAAAGAAAAGTGGCCGTCTGAAAACCGAAAAAGACTTGGGACTCGTGTGTAATCTTTCAACTTAAACAGATATTTCCTGTCTTACTCGTTTTAGGTTTTTAGACTCACTCCCTCCATCCCACTCCTTCTCTCTCTCTCTCTCCCCCCCCTCCCCCCTAAGTGGGATTGTATTAGAGAGTCATGTTGTTCTCTTTGCACGATCTTCATCAGGTGTTTTGACTTTCTGCAGTGGTGAGTCGATTTATATCCTCTACCTTACTGTCTGTCATGCTGGTGAGAGAACTTTTGATCCGTTCCAGAGATGAGTTTTTGCTTTAATTTCCTGAAACAAACTCAGGGACTCGATGTCATGCATGTGAAAAAAACGACAGGAAAAAATACCGCTGCTGTGAAATGCTGGCTTGAATAAAGCGATGATGATTGTGGGCGCATGTGTGCGTTATAACGTGGGTTAATCAACATGAAGCATGACCAGACCTGTATAGGAATGCGTCATTATCTATTGTCTTCTTTCACTCTGAGATCAGATAGCGTTGGTTCAGCTCGACTTTAGTTCATGGAAGTTTTGAAATATTAGTCAAGTCAGTTCGAGGATTGTTTTTTATTCTTATTTGTGTATTTTTTATTTCTTAGCTTTCATACATCATTATGAGTTAGTGGGAGAAGGAGAAGGAGGACGTGTTATCACTCGGTTGTCTGAATAAATCACAAGGCTTGTGTGAAGCAGGATCATTAAAATATTCCGATCTGCAGGAATAAATCGAGTGTATTTTTAATCTTGTTTGTAATTTTTTTGTATGTTTCAAGCAATTCATTAACTTAATTTTTTTTTTTTTTTTTTTTTTTAAGTTGATGTATTGCCTGTCAAAAGTTGTTGAACACCAGGGAATTCATGCCTTTTGGGGTTTTAAAAATAAAATCCTCTGCAATTTTTATTAAATCTAACCAAGGAAATAAGTATTAAGGAATATGTACTAGTGCATTGAGAGAAATTTAAAGAAATAATTAGTAATAATTGTTTTACTTCTGGAAATATCTCATCATAATTGACAAAGCTAATGTTTTTATAAATATGTAGAATAATTCAGAATCCAAATATTCCTGCAGAAAACAATCTTCAGGTTGCAGCCAGAAAAGTTTATAAAAGATCAGCACTATTGAGAGTGTATGAAAAACTATCAATAATACACGAGTACAATAAATCATTTGTACTGCGACTACACATTAATATAAAAAGTATCATTTATTACTTGCAATTAAGCAGAAATTGTTGGGAAGTGATGATAAAGAAAATGATGATAAAGTAGTAAAACTAGAGATGGCACAAATATGAGGGTCAAACTGGATCTTTTAGATTGTGTGGAGAATATACAGTAGTTAAAATCGGACTACCTGCTTCGTGTCATCATCACTGCTAAAACGATGGCCTCCCAAGAACTGTATATGGTGGATGTGGCGATGTAATGTAATGCACAAATCGTGCGGTGAACAGTATGCGCTTGTGCATCATCATCCTGTAGAAACGGAACACCATTGGTGATAAAACCTGACATGTTTTTTTTTTTTTTTTTGCGCAAAATCCCCTCACTGAATGTTCAAGGGAATGGAGGCAGTGGGCTCGCCGGGGATCGTCATTCACAGACATACGGCTTTCTTCAAAACGTTTGCATCATTCAAATGCTTTACTGTGTCTAAGTCTCCTCACCGTTCTGTGCTTCATGTCAGTCAGGTTCGCACGTTCATTCAGGAGAAATTTCATCACAAGTCCCATTTGACTTGAACACCACTTGTAGATTATTCTCAATTACTCAATAGATCAACAATGATTATAGCAGTGACATCATCCATACCAGGATTTTGTTATAGCAATTTTTGTTCGTATGCCATATATACAGTTAAAATTGATTTATTCTCTTTTATAGTTTTCTGTTTGATGTCCCAGTTTAATTATTAACATTAATTGCATTTCAGCTGAACAGTATTGTGTGTCGAGGAGAGCATATTAAACCAGTGATCACCTGACATAAGTTACATTTTAAACATTTATTTGAAAGGTGTTGAAGACTTTAAGTTTATGTTTAGTGTCACAGACAAACTTAAAACTGCTGTTGCTGCAGACCAGCCAGTTATTTTTTTTTTCATAATTTAAATGACTTAATGCATAGTTCCATGTCGTTTTTTTAGTCCTAAATCATAAAGATATTGTTTTTGCTTACATTGTAGAAATCAAGTCTTTGTGTGACTAGCTGTACCTATAGGATTTTTTTGTGTGTGTGTATATATGTGTGTGTGTATATATGTGTGTGTGTATATATGTGTGTGTGTATATATGTGTGTGTGTATATATGTGTGTGTGTATATATGTGTGTGTGTATATATGTGTGTGTGTATATATGTGTGTGTGTATATATGTGTGTGTGTATATATGTGTGTGTGTATATATGTGTGTGTGTGTGTGTGTGTGTGTGTGTATATATATATAGTTGTGTGTGTGTGTAATTAATATATAATTATTATTTTCATTTTTTTTTAAATGAAAATCTTTATTTTTTCTTTATATTTGGGGCATTAAAGCAAAATTGTCATTAACATCCAGGTCGTTCTTGTAATGTTTTTTTAATCTGCATGTTCCTCCACACTTATAAATGCTTTTATTAAACTTTATATGAAATGATTTTACCCCACTGAATTTGTCAGTTTTTCAGATGATGTTCCTGTTGTTGTTGTTGTTGCTGCTTGTTGTTGTTGTTGTGTTTACTTCAGTGAAATTTGAAACACACATTTGCTATACAAATTGAGCTACTTTGAATGGGAGTTCCTTCGGCTTAAAACTTAAAAGCGAAATCCTTTTCTTTTTCAAAGACGTAGCCTGAACGTTTGTATCGATCTTTGCGACCTTGTTTGCACATTTATAACAGTAAAACAGTAATAATATAACATGCAAAGTTGCCAAGTCAGTGCTATTTCAACCCTCTAGGGCGTGTTTGTAAATTTAGTATAGAAAATGTATGGAAAATATCAGATCAGTGATTGCATTATTATTTTTTTTTTTTACTTTCAAGTTTACCGGATGCGTACCACATTCTTATTTACTGAATTTTAGATTTTAACATAATTAATTTTTACACAGATTTTCTTGATGAGCTTAAATACCTGGCAACTCAAAAAATCTAGCACAATTACTAAGATAAAGCGGAGAAAAAGAGAGATACGGTGTCAGTGTCCTTGGGTGTTGTAGTTTGAAAGTTGTAAATGGAAAGTGTGAAGATCAGCTAAAATCCAGGTGAATTAGGGAAATCTGAAAGGTGGTGGCTTAAAAACGGGAAGCGACGTGATATTGGCTGATGGAACGGTGTTAAAAAGTATCCTAAATTATTTATGGATGGCTAGAACACCCTTACACGTACGGTTAGCCAACAGGACGTTAAAACAGCACAAAACACTGAGTATAAGCTGTTGACTTGGGCGTATTTCAGTGTTTTCTTCATTTTAAGATTCTCAGACCTGCTTCTGCAAATATGCATATGCTGCAAGTTTCCAACAGGTAACATGAAATCAGCATGGATTTGTAATATAAACAAGCAAATGACCGTATTATAAAAACGAAGCAATTAGAAAAAGACCGTACATATGAACATGGGTGCATTCTGTAGGGTGTTTGTTGATGAGATAATAAGTGTTTAAGAGACTGAGCCCATACCCATATTGTAGACTTGTTTGCCTGGCACATTGCGTAATCGGATATATATGTAGGTCAACAGATCAACAACCTTGACCTCCCTCTTTGCCTGCTAAGCCTCATACGCAGCGAGCTGTGATGCACTGAGTGTTCCGATACCTTTCCACTGTAGCTAGTATTATCTTTTTTCAGTTTACACTACATTAGCTTTTCCGTGGGACTCGACCAGATCGTCCCCACAGGGATAAATACACATGGTCATGTCACCAGTTTACTGGTATATAATGGATAATCACTCGCTCACACGTTGCCTATACCTCTTAACCTTGTATACAGGGTCACAGGGGGCCTAGAGCTTATCCAAGGAGACTTGGGGCATGAGGCGAGACACCCTGGACAGGCTGCCAATCCATCACACTCATTTAAACACTGTGGGCATGTCTTTGGACTATAGGAGGAAACCCACTAGGCATGGGGAGAACACGCACATCTCCATGCACACAGAGGCAGGAATCGAACCTTGTTGATTGATAGTGTTATTCTATTCACCTGGTAGCGGTGTTAATGTTATTTTCCCACTCTCTCTCTCTCCTGACTAAATGCATGTAAGGTGTAGCCACTCGGTCCAAAAACAAGATAATTTACAACGTGTGAGTTAAGGATCAGTCTTGGACCGTTATCACAATAGTTTGTCAATATACCGTCGCTTGTAATGATGTAGGGAAAATCGATTCAGTGATGTATCGCGACTCTTTGAGGTGCCAAGACATTACGGCACCTCTATAGTCATACAAGTAGCCTAATTGTAACTATTCACATTTTGGCAGGCAGCACAGCATCCTGTGTGGTAGGAGAAAATGATTTGTTTCAAAGTTTGTTTCGAATTGTGACACTGGAATTATGATTCACATGATAGTCGCTCGGCACTGTGATCAAATTTCTCCTGTTAAGGTCTCATCTTCATCTTGAACTGGTTATACGATGTTTTACCCGAAACAAAGGAAAAAGATGTTGGGTGGGGGGAAGGGGGACTTGTCGAAGGCACAAATAAATGAAGCATGGCGTGATGGCGTCTCCGCATGACACACCTTCCCATTCTCTGTATATCATGCACTGAGGTATTGTCTGTTTTTTTTTTTTTTGTCATATCGCTAACCGCTTATCATGAATCGTTTCCTCTTTCTTTCCCATCCACAGGTGTTTAATCTCCTTCTGTAGTGTCCCAGGAGGACATGGAGGACTGTGAATTGCCCCCGACAGACAGGGGTCACCCCTGGAAAACCGCCTCGCTGAGGAGGATGGCATGGGCGCAGAGTCGAGAATCATGGCCGGCCCCGGAACCAGACGAGTCGCTCAGTACCAACAATAGCAACAAGAAGTCTGAAACAACAGCTGAGACAGGTGCCTCACTCGCTTATCTGTCACTCTCTGTTTTTATCTCTTTCTGTCTGTCTCTCCACGACACTGTCTTGGTACTTTGACGGTAATAGTGGAGGATTGTTGCAGACGTAATCAGATCAATCAGAGACTTGAATAAAGTAAATGGTTATTTTTGCTCTGGATCTACAAGGGTAGAGAGATAATGGGGAAATTTTAGCTACGAGTTTATCTTGCTTAAGCTCAATGCATTAATCATGAGACAGAACTGTAGAAAAAAAAGGAAAAGGTGTAATCCAGTGGATTGGATATTTTCATGCTAATTCTGTGTATTGGTGGATTTAAGCCGAGTCTGGTTGCATGTGCGACACTTTCAGGTGTGATCCTACTAGCAGGTATGATTTCAGAGATAATCTAGGGTTAACATCGCGTCTCTAATGTGCAGCAGTAAGAACGAGAAGTCGTCCAGGTGCTGTTCCAGGCGTGCTATTTCTCCATTTTGTTACCCAGAAACCATTTCTGTATTTTGGTGTCCCATGGTTCCAGAAAGCCTGTGAATGTACAGATCTACATTTATATACAGTAGATGGTGTAAATTCAACACGAAGTCAAGTTTCAGCAGGTAAAAAGTCATCTTTCAACTTTCACACTCTGCATCCCTTTTGTGAATTGACTTTTCTAGTGGATGAGTTTGATTTATCTTTGCTCTTTAGCTGAACAATACAGATGTCGATTCATTGTTTTCAAAAGTCTCCCATATTTCCAGAGCAATGAGTCAGAAATTGAAAAAAAAAAATGGTTATGGAAAAAAAAATCGGTATATCAGCGAAGTTTGCTTTTATTATTATAATTATTTCAAATAAATTTTAAACATGCAATTAAAAAAATTTAAGGTGGCATCGTGGTTAGCACTTGACCCTGAAGATGCAAGGTACAAGTCTTTGATTCTCGCCTCAGGTCTGCATGCATTGGAGTTTACAAATTCTTCCTGTGCTTGGAGGGAGTCCTCAGGGTACTCTGGTTTCCTCCCATAAGCCAAGGTCATTTTGATGAACAATTTGATGAATTGTATCTGAATCCCATGTAGCGTTCGGGTGTGCTGGATTGGCACCACGTCCAGGGCATACGCCGCCTAGTGGCCTGGAATAGGCATCAGACGCCCTCGCGACCCTGAACAGGATAAGCAGTATATGAGTGAAAGTGAGAGAGAGTGTAGATTTTAGGAATAGGAACCGATATTTTACAGTCATATTTTGCAAAGACTGTAAATTGTTACAAGATAAAAATTGGTTGTTCGTGTAACAACCTCAGCAGCAACCTCATTTCCCCTCTCGTCTGTTCCAATCATCAATCATCATCCGACTCTCACTGGTTCATGCCTTAAGTTAGATATTGTTTTTTTTGTGGTTAAATTATTAAAAGAAAACAAACTAAAACTTCCTCTCAAACTGATCGTGTACCGAGACGGAATTGAAAATGCAAGGAGGCCTGTAGAACTATTCCCTAAAACTACGTTAAAAATACAAGACAGTCCGTCTCTTTGGAAGCAAAATATGAAGGAATGACTGGTGGCTCAGGACTTTTTTCACAGTACTGTAAATTCCCTTTTTTTCATGAAATATGTGCTGAAAAAAAAAGTGGTTCTGGCCTTGATGGTACTAAAGCGGCTACAGATTTTCCTTCTTTTTGTCTGTTAGCAATGAAACTTTGTCAGCTTGCAACAAATGCCAAACTGGTGGCTTTTGCCATTTTTGCAAAATTAGCCATGTCTGCCCAGAGCAAAACAAAATTATACCAAAGTGCTTGTACATTTGAGAAAAATGGAAAATTGCGTGCATTTCATTCTTTTAATTCTTAATTCTGGTTCATGTGACAGTAAACAAATAAAAGTTTGCTTTAATGCTTGTGTGTGTGTGTATGTACTGTATGTGTGTGTGTGTGGCTGTTTTGGCTGTGGGAACTTTAACAGGATGCTGTTCGTGGGATTGTGGCCTGCTTTATAAACTTCCTTTACATGTGTTTTTTTCTTTTTTTTTTCTTTTCTCATCTTTTTCTCTTAGGTCCGATCCCTAACAAAATAACGAACTGGCTGAGAGAATGCAGGTAGGATCCTGAACCATTATGCAATGCCATTCAAATGTAAATGTTGTCAGTAAGATTAATGTTTGTGGTTTGTGACTCGAATACGTCTCGCGGGCTTGACACAAAGGGTTCTGTAAGAGCTCAGGATGGAAAATCACTCTCCGGATGGTTTTGCGCAGTGGCTTCTGATTCGCTGTGGATTTCAGACAGAGATGTGAATGGCTTTGTGGTTCTTGTGAAGTGTCCAAGTTCAGATTTCCTGTTCGCTCTAAGGGTGCAAGCTCTCTTCTGCTGGGCTGGCACTACTGTGTGTGTGTGTGTGTGTGTGTGTGTGTGTGTGTGTGTGTGTGTGTGTGTGTGTGTGCGCGTGTGTGTCTGTCTATGTGTGTATGTATTTTTCCCCTGTTTAAACAGTTTAAAGCAGTCATCTAGAGGAATTCTTGGTCTCTCCTACGCCATTGCCTCTTGTTACGACCTCTTGCCCTTTTGTTGCCTTCATGAGGCATTGATAATTAACCGTATTTCCTGGGTGTTGAGTCACTCTGGAGTGTAAGATATTTAAAGTAACAAATACATACATCTATTTAGGTCAGTTTACACAAGTGATGCAAATAGCGGCTTTTTTTTTCTCCTCGTTTTTTTCCCCCTCCTTTAATTAGAGTAGTGTTTTATAACTGTTGAAACATGTATATTTATTTCCTATTCTACAGAGCTGGTTTTCCCTGTTCACTTTGTGTTTTATAATTAGGAGCAGGAAAGTTTTTTACATTTTAATTTGATGTCAGAACTTCCTCAAAAACAGATCAGCTTTAGCGTTAAGTAAACCTGACTGGACTTCTAAAGGGAATTTTCCAACTTTGATTTCTAAATGCTCTAAATATGAATAATTATTGCAAGTAAATTACATAACCTGGGCTAACCTCAAGATTGCTGGCTATCTTCATAACCAAGTTCATGTTTAATCAGCTAAATAACTAACTAAGCCTGCCTGACAAAATTTCTAAAGTGATGTTGGCGGCATTTTAAAGGGATAGTTTGGATTTTTTTTTTTTTTTAGTTTCTTACAATAGGGCTTGGGTGTGATGCATTTTCCTTGTTCTTCCCACTGACCTGTGAAGATCGTCACCCGGAATGCGAGTATAATGTAATCTGGGCGAAATTCCACAATCATCATTCCGTGTGGAAATGCGTTCCAAAGTTCAGCTGAGACTCGTACAGTATGAAGCATCTGCTGTCCTTCTGAGCTTAATCGAGTTGATATCTTCAAAGTTACACTATTTATATATGTAGTATAAATATAACTAGAGTGGAACCTTGGATTACGAGCATAATTTGTTCTGGAAGTGGACTCGTTTTCCCAAAACACTCGTAATCCTCGTGCGTGCGTGCGTGCGTGCGCGTGTGCGCGCGTGTGCGCGCGTGTAAAAGACACAGCGGAGTTCCTGATGCGAGTTCTTAAGGCGAAATTTTGTATTGCAAAACACATTTTCCTTTAGGAAATAATGTAAATGCAGATAATCCAGTTCCAGGTCCCCCAAAAATATTACCAATATTAGTCATTTCCAAAACTGTAATCATATTTTTGCATATAAAAACAAGCAACACATTTAGAAAGGTGTGAATGAAGTAAGATATGACATAAATTGACATTAAACCTCACGTAACCTTAATTCATGATTCCTCTTGGCAACAGCTGCTTTAAAAACCAAACTGAAAGTGGCTCCCTTTTCTTCTTGTTACTGTCCTGGCTAACATTCTTTGGCTCCATGGTGCCATCTTCATTAATATCATGCGCAAAATGCAAAAAAAAAAAAAAACGCACAACAATATGTAAACTCACTTTGCTTGGCTTTCCACTGATGCAAACAGGTTTTGAACGGCTTCCGGAGGTACACGCAACTTAGCCAGCATTTGGTTTGACTCGCTTCAATGCAAATACTTTTTGCAAAATGTTTGTTCTTAAGGCGAAAAAAAATGCCGAGGTGGGGGATTTGTATGCCACGGTGCATCACTTTGACTCTTGATGAATGACACAAAGCTTAAATCGTTCATGTCAAAAGTTTCATTATAAACGGCAAGCAAGCACTTATTTATTTTTATTTAAATAAAATGTAAAAAAATTAGTTTCCAGTTGTTGGTGTTTATATAGATAGTTATTTTACCAAAATGTGCAATTTGAACAATCTACGTCGATTAATAAAAATATATATATTTTTTTTTACTTTTTAAAAAAAAAATTTTTTTTTTCTTTTTTTGGGTACAGCCATTGTGTGTCTAAATATTAAAAGTTATTTCATTGACTGTGTGTTGGAAGGTGAGGTGTTGGCGGCGGTCTCATTTGCGAGAGCTTGCTTATGATTGAGTTTGGTCAGACTTTATTATTTATTGTTTATTTATAACTTTGAGTTCTGACTTCTCTCCACGGTAAGTGGATGCATGTGACCAGGACAAGCACACATTGTGTGGAGTGGGGGGGCGGGGGGGGGGGGGGGGTGTGTTTGCACTCTGGTGCACGCTGGTGCTCGCTCCACACTCAGTCAATAAAACATTCTCCTACCCTGAGCGTCTAGAGTGAGAGAGACTGACTGACAGACAGACAGACATGTGGCTGTCTCACCTCTCTGAGGTTTTATGGATATCCAGGAAAGCTGAAGATTTATCGACGTGCAGGAATTTGGTCGATGTCCCGAGGTCCAGGAGTCACAGCGTAGACAGAGCGGAGTTTATTCTTAGCCTTTGAGGCTGGTGTGTGTCTGCTCGTACACGCATGTGTGTTTGCCGTCAGGTTTCTCACGCCGCTCGAGCAGAGTCAGGTGTCTGGATGAAACTGGAGTCTGGGAGCGAAAGCAGCATTTTGTAAGCATTAAATGTGAGTGGTTGTGAATGTTTAGTGTGTGCACATGTTTTATCATGTACCTGTTTGTTTTTTGTTAGTGCTTGTTAGTGCTAGATGAAACGTTTCAGATTTTACCCACTTAGATTGTGCAAGATTTCAACTTTAATTCTTATGTATAAAGAAATGTTATAATGTTCTGTCCTGATGTTGCAACACCTCTTTACGGTTTACTGCATTTTAACGTTTCGCAAGATTAACAGCCTCAAGTTGGAACAGCTGTTGGTTTTTCAGCTGCTCCTGTATCGGTCTATTCTGTCTAGTTATATCATTATACATGTACAGTATATACTGTGTACAGCGTTTGCTTCATTGATATTGTGTGTTATCATGTTTGCCATTATTATTGTAATGTTTAATGCCTGGAAGTGCAACATGAGCTTTGATGTTTGATGTTGCTTTGATGTTGCGTGGTATGCAGCTAACCTTTATGAACTTTATAAGGAAAGTCTTTGTTTATCTCATCTTGAATAAAAAAATTCGACATGCTTCCTTGTACTGAGAACAGAAAACCTGCATGTAAAGGAAGTCAATGAAACTCCAGCCAAAACTTGCAGATGTAACTTCGGTTTTTCTTAAGCTGTAAATTTGTATAAATTTCGCAGTTAGTAGTGTAAATGGCTACCTGTACAGTAAATTTTATGGTTTACTGGTGGATAAAACTGTGTAAGAAGAAGTTTCTCTCAAGTCTGTTTTAGACCGTATCGTAATCGCAAAAAAAAAAAAAAGTTTGTTTCCATATTTAAAATGTTTATCATCAGGATTTAACAACTTTATTTCTAAGTTGAAGCTGGACCGACGAAAGGTTCTGTTCGTTATGTAGAGAAACTTGACTGAGCTGCAAATACACCTGCAAACCCTTTTGTTGTAGTTGTATTTTGCATTCCCCTTATTTTAATAATGATCCTATTTTCCATTATTTGCGTGTTGTGGAATTAATGTGGAAAGTACAGAAGGAGTACAGCATGACCTTGTGTAAACAAAACGTCACAGTTCCTTGACTCAATATTTTCGCAGTTCACTCGAGCTTCACCTTGATGATGCCCCCCCCAACACACACACACACACACACACACACACACACACAGTATGACTTCATAGAATATCCTACCTGTGTGTGTTACGTTCCTAAGTGACATGTGGTGTGTGTGTGCGTGCTTTAGGACTCCGCTCGGAGCTTCTCTAGATGAGCAGTCCAACAGTCCGACCAAAGGTGAGTCAAACTCTTTATCTGCTTTTACAAATTTTTATTTGTTTCTGGTTGGTTGGGTTAGGATTCGGTCCAAGCTATAATTAGCTGCAATAACCTTTATGAATATGAACCTTATGTAATATTTACTGTACATAAACAGGATATAAATCTACTTATTTAACCTGCACGTTATAGGTTGCACAATGCCAATATTTGCTCTGATGTATATACATACAATTTTCCCTTTTGCTTTCTATCTATCTATCTATCTATCTATCTATCTATCTATCTATCTATCTATCTATCTATCTATCTATCTATCTATCTATCTATCTATCTATAACAGGTGTGTGACATTTTTAAAGTGTTGACTACACTAAATCGATTGTTTTATCAGATCACTATCCTTTCTTCTAAGCATTTGTTTCTTTCAAGAAAATGTATTTCTTCTATGCACTATGCATGCCTACTGTATATTAAATTTTTTAAATATATTTTTTATATTAGTCACACAATATTATAGCATGTGTTTTTAATCAGCCCTACTGTTTGTACTACGCTCGCTGATGTAGTCTAGTTTGTCCCCTTAGCATTATTGTTCCTTGTCCTGCGGACCTTACTAAAATGACTAGCGGTGCTTCACACAATATAAATCTCCTCCCAGCTTTTCTTAGGATATAAAAGGACAAAAAAAAGGGGAAGAATTGCAAACATCTGAGGCGATGAGAGAATCATTCGATTGGAATTGTCGTGTCAATTATGTAACCATGCCTGTGAGATGACGCACACAAGCTGTCTTATTTACGTTGCACAATCGGAGAGTTTTTTTTTTTTTTTGCCACCGCTAAGCTATGAAGGTCGTTCAAGTCAAACCGGGACTCGTGATAAAAATTAATTTTGAAGGAAGAAGGTGTAATACCGTTTGACGTTTACAGAAGCACGGTACAGTGATGAGACTCTCAGCCGCAGTGAAACATTTAAACACTTTTTTAAAGACGGACGGACTTCTGTGAGTGACCACGGCTGAGGTGGCTCAGAGCCCACTGCAGTCGTTCCTTTGACCGTTCACAGAGTGGAATGCCTGATCCTTGAAAACTGCTAACTTGTCTTTTTGGAAGAGACACTTCTGTCTGTAAGGAAGTGTGCACCAATCATTCATCACTTGCACATTACAGGAACTCAGCTGGGATTTATTGCCACATCCCTCATATAGTTCTGAACTCGTTCCAAACCATTTCTACATAAAAGGAGTTCCTAGTCCCAGTTGCCAGTGTTTTAGACGTGAAGCAGGCAGTCTGATCACGGCTCCAGGGTCTTGAGGAGAAAACCTTGATGGTATCCCAGCTCCCAAGTAAAAGGATTTGTTACTCTCATAAGTGTGTTCCGTTATTCGGCACAATCAAAAGTCCTGGTTTGACTTGAACACTGCTTGTAATGCAGTTAGTTGTCATTTGTGTGATATACATTGCATGTTTAATATTTCTATGATTATATAATCAAGACAAAAAGTAATAAGCATGGGTGAAACTTCATCATTTCCACCAAACTGCTGAAACCTTGTCCCTTTATGACTTACTCTGTTTCGCGACTGGAATGTGGAGTGACGAGATTACTGACCCGTTCGATAAACCATGGCTTTTTACGTGCAAAATGTCGGGGAATTCTGAACCGAGTGCCGTGTATCAGATAGCGTCAGGCTGAAAGTGTAGCCAGTTGCCCAGACTGGAAGAAAAGGCGACTGTGATGCCAGGGCTCGGTGCTTCTCAACGCTGAAACTGTGATGTGCAGCCAGTGTGTGCGTAATTGTTTATTTGCTTGTTTATTATAGTTATGGTGTGGAAGGACCGGTCACCTGAATGCTTCCGCTGAACCACTGAATGGTTCTAGCCGTAAATCATTTAAGTGTGTGTGTTATGTAGAGCTGTGCCTTTTAATCGCTGATGCAGTTGAATCGTTCTTTTGTTGGTCAGTTCAATCAGTTAATTGGATCGATGGGTCCGATTTTTATTCAGAATTGAGTCACACTATTATTATTATTATTAGTAGTAGTAGTAGTAGAATTTAAATGGTTTAAAATGTGCAAATTTCTTAACTATATTACCACAATTTACTGGACTGGAGTGTGGAACAGACGGTTCGTAGTAATAATAATAATAATAATAATAATAATAATAATAATAAATAACGGGTTGAAGAACTGGTGATATTAAAGTTCAAAACCAAATGAGCAGGAGTGGAAAGCAGTGGTCTGAGTAATAAATGCCATAATGGATTACATTCGAAACCCAGTGTTGAAGAAACAAAGAGGGGAAAAAATCCCCAGCTGGTGTTCTGGACGTTTACTCTGAAGACTTCATTTATTATTTATTTTTTTAATCCAAAAGAAAATCTTTCTTGCATCAAGTTATAGTGCATACTGCTTTAATATCACATTTGCTAACATTTTATCCATTGCTAAATTAAAAAAAAAAAAAGAAAAAATCATAACTCTACCTCTGCACCTACGCAGTCATGTTCGAACTGGTTTGGTGTTGTTTTTCAGGAGTTGTTCTCTGCCCCTTAATTCCAGTGAAAGGAACTCTTAATGCTTCAGCATATCAAGACATTTTCCATACAATTTCATGCTCCCAGTTTTGTGGGAACAGTTTTGAGGACGGCTTCTTCCTGTTCCAACATGACTGCGCACCAGTGCACAAAGCAAAGTCCATAAAGACACAGATGAGTGAGTTCGGTGTGGAGTCCTGACCTCAACCTGATAGAACACCTCTGGGATGAATTAGACTGCGAGACGGGCCTTCTCGTCCAACATCAGTGTCTGACCTCACAAATGTGTTTCTGGAAGAAGGGTCAAAAAATTCCCCTAAACACACTCCTAAACCTTGTGGAAAGCCTTCCTAGAAGAGTTTAAACTGTTAAACTGCAACGGGGGCGGAGCCAACATTATATGATTTAAACCCTATCGATTAAGAAATGGATGTTACTCAAGTTCATATGCATGTGAAGGCAGGCGAGCGAATACTTTTACCAATGTAGTGTATTTAAGTAACAAGGCTGGTATTTGTAAATGGGGAAAAAAAAAATTACTTAATGGCCTCTGTGTGTGACTTAAGGGGTTACTGGTCACAAAGTTGGACAGCTGTGCTATAGAAGCAATTTTGGGTCCTGTAGGACTTTTTGTTTCGCAATAAACTGTTCCAGCTGGAAGTAGAAGAGGAGAGAAGTCTTTTTGTGGACAGCGCATTGTGCATACTGGTTAGCATTGTGACCTCGCACCTCCAGGGCCGAGAGTTTGATCACAACTTGCGATCTGTGCGCGCGTGGGTTTGTATGCTCACCTCGTGTTTGTTTCGGTTTTCTCCTGGTACTCCGGTTTCCTCCCATAGTCCAAAGATGCAGGTTAGGCTAATTGGCGTTCCCAAATTGTGAGTTTGTGCGTGTTTGCGTGCTCTGTGATGGATCGGCACTCCGGGTGCCAGGTGCTCCAGGTTTCCCCGGGTTAGGCTCTAGGCTTCCTGTGACCATGTACGAGATAGAGAATGAGTGTGAGTGGGTGTTGTTTTTCTGCTACAGATCTGCCATAGACAACATTTCTCAAATGAACATGCGGTTAAAACTATACATACAGCACATAATATTAATACCATAAGCTTGTAATTCTGGTTGAACGACTTTTAGCGAAGTTTCAGCTTCAGCAGCTTCGCGTTTGGATGGATATTTCGCATCGTCCGCAAGTTTGTGGTACTGTACATTTTGAGGCTGTAAAAAGGTTGACGTGAGTCTGCTTTATCCATTCTCTTTTCAGAGTTGGTACGTTTTACAACGATCAGATAGAACGTCACAATGCAAATTTTATGTATGCCCGCTATTGTTCAGTTTCCCCTTGTGCTGCTGAGGCAGCTCTGGTCCCTCAGGGCATGACTCCACAAGACCTGTGTGTGTGTGTGTGTGTGTGTGTGTGTGTGTGTGTGTGTGTGTNNNGGGGGGGGGGGGGGGTGCTTTGGTGTTTGGCACCAGGATCTTTTGTGTGCAGCATGTTTTTTGGGTGCCGTGGGTTGTGGGGTGCGGCCTCCTCGGATCAGACATGTTTGTCTGGCGCATCCAATGGATGCTTGAATAGATTGGGATCTGGGAAATTTGGAGGGCGGGTTGCAGAGCAGCTTGGGCATTTTGGGTTCTGGCCACTTTGGGTTAAGGCACTGGGTGTTCTGGTGCCTTTCTATCGTCAACTTTTTTTTCCCCGGAGAGGTTTGCGGCATCAGACCGCGAGCATGAGGTGAACCTTGGATGCCCATGAACCAGTCACCAGTTTACTGGTATATAGTTGAAAAGCAATGTTAATGGTATGTGGTGTTAAATGTTAGTGCTGATTGCTGTATAGTACTTTTACTTAAACACTGGTCTAAGAGAAACTAGTCTGATTGCATAAAAGCTTGTGTTATGAAGAACAACAAGCAGGAATTAAGAAATTAAACCAAGTATTCTTTAAGCCAACTGTCTTATTCATAAACTATAAGTGCTGAACATATCAGGGTAGTCTATAATGTATATTTAGAAAAAAATCATATAAACATATTGTTTATATGAATTGTATAATTGCATTTATGGTTTCCAAGTAAGCAACATAGAAACATTCATTCATCAGTTTAATCCAGATATGATATCATTTCTGGAATGCTGGACCTTTAGTTCTTTAGACATGTATAGACATGTGCGTGAATGTCAAAGTGTGTGTGTGTGTGTGTGAGCTGCAGTTGAGGTAAATAAATTTATACACGAGAAAAAGGAGTGGCTGAAACGGTGGCAGTAGGATTGAAGAAACAGTTCGTGCTGAACCTGTTCTTCACAGGGGTTTCTGATCTGCAGGCAGCGATGAGAGGATCTTGGGTAAAGCAATAACTGAAAGCTAAGCGATTATTTTTGCGTGTTTATCCTTGTGAAATGCACGGCATGGTTGTTTGTCATGCTCCCTGTTTCCTACTGATCTTTGACATTGTGATTAGTGACCGTATCAGACAGGGTTAAGAATCAAGGGCTCAACAGCAGCGAGTATAACTATAGGGGATAAAACACTTTGGGGTCTCGTTGTTACTGTATATGAAAATAATCAATGACGCTCAGGTGTGATCCAGCCCAACACACAAAGCAGACTTAATATTACCATCCAAATGTTGAAGGTCTTGTAGCGACATGTCACAAGTTGTTTTATTCATGTTATACTGACAACAGTTCTTCCATTATTAAACACCGACATATTGCTTATGTTGGCTGTTTTTTTCTTTATAAGATAGTAAAATCATGCAAAAATGCATTTCATATTAATGAGCAAACTTCCTCTGTCTTGAAAATGTCCTATATCAGGAAACTTGGGCCTAGTCCACATGTGCATGAGGTATGATCTGTTTTGTTTTGTTTTTTCACTTTTCTTCCATATGCAAACTCACTGAAACAGAACTTTTTGGAAAACTCCTTCCAGGAAGAATTTATTAAGAATCTTAATTTGTAGGAAAAAAAAGAAAAAAAGTGTTTTGTTTGTAACAGTGTGCTGTGTTTGCGTTGTTCGTGTTGTACTGTGTTTGACACGAGCATGATGTACAATCTCCGACCCCCGACTTTTTCAGACATGCTTTCACAGCCTGTCTTCACCTTCCCGTGTGTATAAACTTCTTTTAAGTACTCATAATGAAGACTTCTTCCATATACTGTATAATAATTAATGACGACATGGTGGCTTGGTGATTAGTATTGCTGCCTTGTACCTCCAGGGTGCGGGTTCGATTCCCGCCTCGGGGTCTGTGTGCGTGGAGTTTGCCTGTTCTCCTCATGCTTGTTGGGTTTCCTTCGGGTATTCCGGTTTCCTCCCACAGTGCAAAGACATGCAGATTAGGGTAGCTGCTGTTCCCAAATTGCGGTGTGTTAATGTTGATTCGAGGTCCCACCACAATAATCTTGGTAATCACCACTGCCCTCCACGATTCCTAATTGGACTACAGAGGTTCCTAGATGGATGGATGGATAATAAATAAATGACTATTTATTGTGAATAACTTAGTTGCACAGTAAAGTTTAATTTAATCTGATCTAAATAACTGTAAATACCGTATTAATGCACTAACAGTAAACAGTAACGTTAGAATGAGTGCATTAATATTTACATTTACTGTAGCCTTTAAAAACTGTACATGTAACATGCACCTCATGTACACCACTAACCAGTTAAGGGCCTTGCTCAAGGGGACATCGGTGCCCGGCAGCTTGGCAGTGCAGGGATTTGAATTCATAACCTTGTTTTCTGCAGTCCAATGTCTGAACCATTGCAGGGAAAAACACATGCTTTGGTGTTCTGTGGAAATATAAAACATGTCAGAGCTACTGTTTTAGAAATTATTCAAGGTTTTCTGATGAATCAGATTCAAGTTTAACTGGTTTTCATAATGAGCAAAGCTTTTTTTCTTATTGTTGTGAACTTCAGTTCATACTCCGCAAAATAACACAGAGTGCAGGGATATATATATATAATTATTAACTCTGTTAATTTATATAAACAAGATCAAGTGAGGCTAATGCATAATAATAGTGAGGTTTTTTTCATGTATTTTGAAAAATTGAATTGGGTTTAGAGGTTAAAGAAAGAGTTCAGGCAAACTTATACAGTTTTAGTGAACACCCGACTGTGTCTCTGGTTCAAGTGCAATCTTAACATTTTCATATTTTTCACTCGCCTCATCTCTGTATGCTAACATGAAATTTTCTAGCATTACATCAATAGCGCTCTTATTATTATTATTTATGTTTTTTAAATTATTATTTGTTTTTTTATTATTATTATTTGTTTTTTATTATTATTATTTGTTTTTTTATTATTATTATTTGTTTTTATTATTATTATTATTTATGTTTTTATTGTTTTTTATTATTTTTTTTAATTTTTTTAATATATTTTTTTATTATTTTTTTTATTTTATTTTTTTTATTATTATTTGTTTATTTTTTTTATTTATGTTTTTTATTTTTTATTTTTTTTATTATTATTTGTTTTTTTTTATTATTATTATTTGTTTTTTTTGTTTGTTTTTTTTTACCATTGAAATCTTGCTCTTTGGAAATATCAGAGTTTCGTCACATTTCGCCCCACCACTCCTTGTGAACTTTGGAGCTGACACACACACACACAATAGGTCAATAGGATCACTGGAACGACTGTGTTAAACTAACAGTATGGGTTTTATCTTTGCGTGAAGAGTCGAATCGACAAGGGGAACTACATGGGGGTGTGATGAAATGTGATTACAAGAAATAGAGAGGAGTTCTTCAGTTGTGGTTAGTGTGATGTGCAATGGCAGCGTGTAAGGATTTTCGTCTTCCTTTGCTTTGTAGGACCGGCGAGGAATGGCTGTAGCTTCGAAGATGATTTGTCCTTGGGTGCTGAAGGTAAGAGTTTATGCAGAATATGATCAAATAAATGTTGTCACATGTGCTTAAAGAACTTTGAGAGCTTTTTACAATTTTTTGACTAATTTGAAAAGGAATGCGTTTTTGGAATGAAAACTCATTCATTTAAAGAAATAAATTAGAATAAAAAAAAAAAAACCTTTCTTAGAATTTATGAACGACTCAAATTTAAGAGATGCATTTAGTGAAAGATATTTAAACTTAAAACGTTACCCAAAGGAAATATTATGATAGTTAGGGTGTGGATATAAAGCAAAGCATTTTAATTAAAATATGGTTAACTACCAGCTTAAGAAATGTAAAAGGTGCAATTTACTGAGCACTTGTAAGAGATTTTTATAAAAAGTGTACTCCACCGGTCTGTAGCATGGTGGCGTGGTGGTTAGCATTGTGACCTTGAATGTTCTCCACGTGCTTGGTGAGTTTCCTCCGGGTGCTCCGGTTTCCTCCCACAATCCAAACACATGCAGATAAGGTTAATTGGTGTTCCCAAATTGCCCATAGCGCGTGAAGACGTGTGCCCTACGATGGACCGACACCTCGTCCAGGGTGCACCTTGGCTACCGTACAGGCCGAGCGGTGTAGAGAACAAATGTGAATGGATTCCACAACTGTAGAAACTAAAGGCAGCTTCACTACGCTAACCAGGTAGTGTTACGACCCTGTGTTTTTTGTTAAGATTCTTCAATTCTTCCTTAAAAAAGGAAAAGACCAAGATCTGAAACTCTTTACTAGGTAGAACTCTGCCCACTACTCAAGCGTGGGTTATGCTTTCGGGTTCTAATCATCTAGAATAAGGTGTCATCTTGAAACCGAAATCTTCGGAAAACATTAATGAACAAAATCTATTTTATTAAACTATATATATATATATTTTTTAGTAAAAACTGCTTATCTAATTATGTCATTTTCTACAAGCCAGAACAGTTTACGATTGGCCAACAAAGGAGTTGAGGCGTTAGAGAGGAGGCGGGGCTTAACGCATGCCTAGTCGAAGGAATATTCTGAGATTAACAGCAGATTGATGAATTTTTATTTACATGTTTAGATTAATGTCTAAATGTTTACTAAGATACATTTTAACAATAATAACAAAAAAATATCTGAATGACATTGTAACTTATTATTATTATTATTATTATTATTATTATTATTATTATTATTATTATCGCAGTGGAGCTTTTTCATTTGTCCCGGCTTTACCCATTTCCCCTCTGAGTTTCTGACTCAGCTTTATAGTTAGCACTAAAAATGCAGAAGTGAAATTAAATTCAGAACAGCTAGTATCTTTAACAGAAGTGAAAGTTGTGTATCTGAAACAACGGTCATTCCAAACCTGGTCAACGCAAGAACATAACTACTGTAGATCAAATGAAGCCATTACGGGCAGTAATTTCATACTGTACTTGGGTTAACACGGTGCAGACTAATCAGGTCTAATCAGAGCCAAAGGGAGTTTAGAAAAACCTAGAAATTGATTTAAGACACGTCAGTGTATATGAGATGGAATCGTCATGAAATAGTTTGGAAAAGTTCAGTTCCCTAAAGATCTGGTTGTTTGTTTTGGAAGGATGGTAGTAGAGACTGACTTTTGTAAGCTGGTGCAAATTAAATGAAGCAAACATGAAACTTTTTATATATATCTAGTGTTAAACATTTCCAGTACATCACTCCTCAAATCAAAAAAGAAGCAGAAAACCAACATGCGTACGACTTGGGAAGTCAAAAAGTTTCTAAATGAGCCAGGAAGCTCTTATGCGCAAGCCGCCCATGCTGCTTTTGAGGACAAAAAATCCGCCCCACTTAACGCTTGTACTACAGTCCACTCTGTGCACTGATTGGTCATGTGACTATGCAGCAGTAATGACCGACACCCTGATCCACCTATAGATGAGTAGAAAACCGAGAGTAGCTGTATCTGTGACGGCGTACGAGCGTGTGTCTATGGTCTCTAACCTCCACAGTGGGTGTGGGTGTATCTTGCCACTTTCTGCTCACATGTGATTTGTAATGTAAATTTGTGCTTTCTTGCTAAGACACCGGTGAGGACGAGTCTGTAAAGAATAACGAGACTCGCGTGAAAGAAGGATGAAGTTGGAGGGATATTTCTATACACCGTGTAGGACACTGTTAACTAGTACCGGGTTGGTGTATGTTTGTGTATTAGTGTAGTATTAGTGTTACTGTCGGGGGCTATGATGTGCTGCGTTGACTGAATCTTTTCTTGTGTTTTTGGTCACTTCTACACTTTTTGTCTGTCTTTCTCTGTAGCCCATCTACTCCACAGCAGCAGTGCCAAACCTGACCCCAGGTAAGAAAACCATTCAGAACAACAGCTGATACTTCACTTTCTCTTCATCCAATAATCTTAAACACTACATCGTGCAGTTTGTTATTGGGATCATCTTGTACACTAAGACTAGTGTTAATCTTAAAGTCATGTTGTCTAAACCCGTCTTCAGTTCGTGGGACAAAGCTACAATTCAGTCTATGCTTTCTAGGTTTCCCCCCCCCCTCGATTATAAGCAGCTAGTCCACATGACTGGCTTTAATCTTTGAACCAATCCTACAGGGTATGACCTCTAACATCCACCAACTTCCCTATTCTCACAATTTCCTGTCTGCGTTTAGTTTCCATTAAATAATTTTAGGCATGCATAAATGGAACTTGATAACCCATCATGTCCTCAGTATACAGTATGAACTCACTCACTCATCTTCTATACCGCTTTATCCTGTATTCAGGGTCATGGGAGGGGCCTGGAGCCTATCCCAGGAGGGTTAGGGCACAAAGAAGGGTACACCCTGGACAGGGTGCCAATTCATCGCAGGGCACAAACATACCCTCACACACTACGGGCAATTTGGGAACGGCAAATTTGCATGTTGCATCTTTGGACTGTGGGAGGAAACCCACCACAGGAAAGCATGCAAACTCCATGCACACAGACGGGAATCGAACCCGGACCCTGGACATGCAAGGCGACGGTGCTAACCACTACACCACCGTGTCGCCCAGTATGAACTCGTACACACCGAGGGTTCGATTCCCGCATCAGGTCTGTGTGTATGGAATTTGCAAGTTCTCCTTGTGATTTGTGGGTTTCCTCAGGGTATTCCAGTTTCTTCCAACAGTTCAAAGACATGCAGTTTAGGTTAACTGACGTTCTCAAATTGTCCGTAGTGAGTGTGTGCGCTCTATGATGGTGTGGCACCGTATCCAGGCTGTACCTCGCCTCGTGTCCCACAGGATATGCTCCGTATAGGAAAAGCGATATACTTAGAAGAACAACGAAAGAGTAAACAATTTTAGAAAATTACCGCCAAAATGATGCTCTTATTTATTTATTTATGCTAGTCCAGTTACTTATCGGAAATGAATGCAGACTCTAAACGTCTTGCTTTTGAACAGCTTTCAAATGTTATCAGGAGGAAATGCACTGCCTGTGTGAAGAAAAGTGTCTTTTTTTTTTTTCCTGTCATCAGTAGCAGTCAGTTACAAACCAGTATCAAGCCATACTGTACTGTATGTTGGCGAATGTTCACCGTACAGGAGTGTGCGTCTGTTCTCTTTTTCATTTTATTCTCTGTTCCTCTTAGTAATTATGAAATGCAAGCAACGGAGAAGAGGAGTCAGTTCAGACAGAAGGGTCGGAGCATGAACTCCACTGGCTCGGGAAAGAGCAGCGGCACCGTGTCCAGGTACACTCCGCGATGAATTCCCCTTATTCGTGGACTTTGTTCTTTTCTTTTTTTTGTTGTTGTTGGTCTGTCTAGTGGAATATAACTTGTCCTTGTCTTTGGCATGTTACAAGCTTTAAGCAAATAGACATCCATGCAATCAAATGCGAGTATTTATGGACAAGGGTTTAGACGTTTTTTTTTGGCTTTTGTTTTCTTTTGGTGACTTTTTTTTCCCAAACTTCTATTCATGGTCAGTGGGGATGGGAATCACGTTTATCATTTTCAATTAAAATTGTATTGCGATTTTATAAACATCTCGATTCGATATTACATTTCTATCCGATTTTATTATTTTATTACAATTTTAAATATTAAGTTTAATGGGTAATTTAGTATAGCCTGTTTCTCTGTCGTAATTATTTCTAAACAATTTAGGTTGAGTGGCTGCAAGCATGCGGGTGCATATGACTTCTAACGCGGGGATTTTAATGCAAACAATTACCAATTACAGACTGGTGGATGGGTGTGTAAGTGGTGGGTTTGAGACTAATTAGTATGGAGAAAAAGGCAGATAAGTTTTGATAACATAACGCCATAAAAATGTGTTTCTGGTGCGGCACTCGGAGGCTTCTGCACTCGGTACACGATCATTTATATCTGGGGCTGATCACCGGTCCAACACTTCCAACATTCGACAGTCACTTATTTTCAAGCAACACGCAAACAAATCTGGAGTAAGCTTGCGTCTTCCACCCAGAGACCAGGACTAGATATTCTTTCCCAAAACTCCATTTGGCGATTACATGCGCAGTAATCAGGATTTGAGTTCAATGCAACAGGCCTCAGATTTACCCCCAAAGCTGTGATGGTTAATAAAAGCTCCATTGTACCCTCTCTCATATCCACCAGTGTCTCCGAGCTGTTGGACCTGTACGAAGAGGACCCGGAGGAAATCCTCTACAACCTGGGCTTCGGCCGCGAGGAGCCCGACATCGCCGCTAAGATCCCCTCGCGGTTCTTCAACACGTCGTCTGGTGCTAAAGGCATCGATATCAAGGTTTATCTGTCAGCGCAGATGCAGCGCATGGAGCTGGAAAATCCCAACTATGCCCTCACCAGTAAGTTTGTTCTCTGCTTCCTACTAGCTCAAAGATCTGTAATAAACATGTTCCTGGATGGTGAGAAGGAGAGAAATCTTCCTGTTTAATGTTATGGGTGCAGCTGTGTTGTTCCGTGGTTCACCTCACTTTCTACACCTGTTCTTCATCTGGTGGGATTGTTTAAAAATGAAGAAATGGAATTTTTTTTTGCTTACCAAGTAGCCCTATACTGGTACGTTTTAAGGAAATACTTTTCTGGCATGACCAGTTATTCAAGGCATTTAGGGTTATTTGATCACCTTGTTGTCATTGTAACCAGATTCTTAGTAAAAGGAAAAGAAAGTGTTGGAGCGGGATGAAGATCAGGCATTGGTTGTTGTTTTTTCCCCCCGTTTTTGAAAATCAAGTGCTTGAATGCGCGCTCGCTCTCGTTCTCGCTCTCTCTCATGCTTTGTGTTTTATTAGCTGGCTGGCAGAGATAGCAAGCACTGTGTTCCGGTTTGCAGACAGCCCACATATGTACTGTCCATATCTACAGAAATAAAACACACTCATAAAAGACATATGGTTTTTAGGAACATCCTACTGTACAGGTCACTCTGTGTACATTTCCGAACTTTAGTCCGTGCACTGCTGTGTCCAGTGTTTCACCGTTCCATGCAGTGGTTCCAGTAGAATAGATTTTGGGTACAGTGGCAAAAGTAGGATGGAAGTTTTACATGCACGTGCTAATAGCAACACTGTGTCTATCGGTTGAGAATATATCAGGTTCTGCATTACATTGTATAACTACATTTAACTCTAACTGTAAAAAGGGGCAAAATGTGTTCTATAAGTGAGCATTGCTGATTTTGGAGAGGTCAAGCTTTTTTTTTCTTCTTTCAATTAACAGTAGCCTTTTTTTTTTGTTCCAATAATGTACACAAATAAAAAAAACATTTTGAAGTACATTTTGGTACCTCTGCATACACATTTTCGTCAGAGTTCTTAAGGCGAAAGATTTCATTTAGTGAAACACATTTTCCCCACTTAGAGGTTCAAACCTGGTCCAACAGGACATGAGGGAGACAGTAATGTGGTGGGAATTAGCAGTAATAAACAACCAAAAAAAACGTAAAACTGGGTAATACATCAGTCTCAGTGGTGCAGCCAACTAAAAGTAATCCTAGAAGTGTGGTCTTCAGAGAACCCATCTCTGGCCTGTTTGTTAGGAGCATCATTTAAGTCTTTTGATTAGTTTGTGGGAACTGTTGTCAAGACTCCAACTGTACACTGGCTTGAGTTTGTGCATGATGCTCGAAGATTCTTTGCTACTTTCTTTGGCAGATGCGATCACAGTTCTTGGACAAGGCAGTTGAAACTAATTTTACAGCCAGTGATGCGTCATATGTCAAAGATTTACTGGTGCTTTTAGTGAGCTTGAGGAATTGCTTTTATTACAGAGGCTTAAAGGTTGTGATTGGAAACGTGTCTCTGTATGTGTAGTCGTGGATGATTCCGATTCTGGCTAGTCTTAATAACGCCATGGCTAATTTGTACACCATTGATAAACATTGGTGCCGTTTTCCAAGTAAGATTTGTACTATTTAAGTTGCTTTGGAATGTATAGGAAGCTTAATATCCAGCGTTGCAATGCCAACTTTAATGACTGAAAACGGCAGACGATGGCATAATCGTCTTTCACGAGACCGAGTGTTGACGGGGGAAAAAAATGTGGTTAGTTGATATATCAGCCGTTTACGAGTCGTTTATGAGAGCTGTTCGGGTTTGCCAGTTTGCCACCACAATGCCGCTCTGCTTGCTGGCTCATGTTTGCATACCACTGGCATGGAGCGGTAGAAAGCGAGCAGATGAAATCTGCTGAAGATACGATGTCTAGTTAACCCTGTAATTGAAAATGAAAAGCTGCTGCAGAAATGAGCTGCAGTTTTCCCACAATGTCTTGTTATCTTTTCTTACATAACATCTGTGTCTCTGTCCCAGAATACACGGGGGAGGAGGATTGTGATCGCGTGTGTCGTTTACTCCGTTCAAGAAGCCAGTAGTTGTCTCAGTTCCGCACGGGTCCGCGCTCGGCTGGTTTTCTTTTGAGGCTGCTGTGAACGCTTAGTCACTAAGTCTACACAGGAAAATGGCTGTACAGACAGAGATAGCTGCTTGCTTTGTCATTTTCTGACAGCTCAGGCATTTACTTGGTATCTCCAGGAAACATATACACGTCAAATAAAGCTTGTTTTTTTTTAAAATCATTCTGCTTGATGGATTGTGTAGACATGCTTCTTGCTGAAATTTCTGCAAATTCAGCAGCAAATGATTCCAACACCAATGCATTTGCAGCTGTTTTTCAAACAGCATTAAATCAAACGCTGTTGGAAAGGCTGAAACCTTACAGCCTGCTTCCTTCTCCCTCCTCTCTTCGCAGGTCGTTTTCGTCAAACCGAGGTTTTGGCCACCGTGGCCAACGTCTTCTCTGAGATCTACTCCCACGTCTCGGGTCGGCCGCTCCAGAAGATCTGCCCCAAGGAGTCGTCGGAGCCTAAAGAGCCCGCTCCGCTAAAGCGCAACGCCTCCACCCTTAATGCAGTCAAGATCCTGAAAAAGAACATCACCCGGCCAAACCTCATGGCTTTGGCGGAGATCATGTCAACGCAGCCCGCAAGTCCGACGAACTCTGACCCCGAGGGTACCAAAAACGGTGTTTCTGAGCCTCACTCAGATGGGGAACCCAAGCAAAAGGTTTGCAGGAGGAAAGACTCATCACTGGCGACGGTAACCGAGGAGTCGAATCAGGCCGGCGTTGATGTTTGTGATTCAGACGCAGGGAACGCCAAACACGTTAATGGAGAACGATCGTCTCCGAGCGGTGCCGATAAAGCCGGGAGGATTCCGGATGTTTCCGAAACACCCATCTCGGTTAAGGAGCAGAGCAGGGGAGAATTTGCTGAATCCAAATCGAGTCCGATTCCAGAAAAGCAGAAGCCGGCCTCCTCCTCTTCCACTCCAGATAAAGAGCCCTGTTCCTTCCTGCCCAATCCTCACATAGCACATCTCCTCACCCAGCCACGAGACTCCTTTGAGATGGAAGAGGTAATCTTTACGTATGAACCCTTCCTTGCCTGCTTTTTCTTGTTTGTTTTTTTTCCCCCTTTGTTAGCTGTAATTTAATGTCATGACCTTTTGAAAGCTACGAATAATGAGAGCACAGGAACTAAAGTGCTTTAAATGTCAGGATAGAGTACTGCTGCCTTTTGTTGACTCAGCTGCACAAATTTATTGTTCATTCTTTTATGTAATTATGCATGTTGGTCTTAGCAGCATATGTGGTGTTAACAAAATCCGTTACTTCAGTTACAGAGTAACGAGGATGAGGCGGTTTCTGGGACTCCCTGTTTCTCCAGAGAGGGCAGTGGTGAGTACTGCGCTATGTCATTATTAACCTGTTAAGGGTTGCAGGAGGTTTTTTAAAACTTTGATCTCATGGGAAATCGCATTGCGATTATTTTGACATATTGTAATTTAAACTATTAAGTGTACCATGTGTGTATATAAACAACTTATCTTGACTTGCACCAATAATTGGCTGAATAATCTCATTAAAAGAATGCTTGTTAATATTTATTTATCGACTCTAAATTTTTAACAAACTCTACATAAATTCCTGACTATACAGTACATATATTGGCTGTAGTAAATTGCATAATGTTTCTGATTACATAAAATGCACAGGTCCAGATTTAGATTTTTAAGCTATTAATTATGCAACTTTATTTCCTACGGCCAAAACATGGTATTGGTGCTAAAACATGTCTCACCTAGGTGATGAAGTGAATATTCGGATAGAATCATATAACACCATGTTTCATAATACTTATGCATATGCGTAGATATGCATACACATTTATATTCTTCATCAGATAAAAAGACACATTTGCTAAATACAATTTCATGCCTTTTTATGTAGTGTCTTAATCGTTTTTTCAGTGATCTTAATCGTCATTCAGATGAATCATGGTCAATTTAGATTTCTCATGAATAGACATAAATCTGAAAACGTGTATTATTCTAAAATGCAGAATTGTTAAAGATATTGCAACTTGAATATGACATTGTTATGGACGCTACAGATTTTTAGATTTTTATTTTTAACTTTTTTTTTTAACACAAGCATTTAATCAACATTTTTACAGGTCATATGCCTCTAGAATCTTTCACCAATTTTATTATCACTATTCGTAAACAATAAATATAATTTGCATGATAAATGATTATTGTTTGACGTGAGACAGTATAACACTGAAAAATTGGCATTTTTTGGGCACATCTCTCTAATAAATTCATCTCTCTAAAACGGCTGAAGTTATCAACGTGAACGTAGGAAAGCAAGTTTGGCCACTTCTGTGCTGCGTAAACTTTAGATGTAGCTTCTTTGGCCACACACAATTCAAAGTCAACACTAATACTGTGTTTTGGCCGATAGCTTATGATGGATTTTGTTCATCAATTGACGCCTTTTGATTTTTATTGTGTAGAGGCCTGACAGATGGATGTAGGTTAAATTTTGATAGTTTTAGACCTGCCTTCTCGGCTCAATAGTGAGATGTTTGTCAAGCCTCTTCATTTTAAATGGTGTGCTTTGGCAGTGTATCCAATGGTCCATAAGTGTTGTATAAATGTAATCAAGTGACTATAGTGAGAGTATACAGTCACATTCACAGGTTTATAAAACCAATTCATGAAATTGCAGTGCCGTCATTGCACTTATGTATAATTGCAATGTAGCTTAGTAAGAGATTCTTTGTGGCTTCTTCTCCTTCTTCTTTTTTTTTTTTTTTTTTGCTGGGGCAAAGAATCCTGAATAAAAATGGCTTTAGGTAATGCTACTGAAGAAGCCCAACTTGGAACATCTGTCTTCAGTAATCATGGAGCTTAAAGGTTTTATTCAGCCATCTGAATAACAAATATTATGCAATTGAAACACCAGTTTTACATTAGCTGTTGGATTACAAAACTATCTTTTGTAAAGACAGATTCTGTTGGTGATTATGATTTGAATTAGTCCAACCTGCCGGCTAAGAGTACTGCTGCTAAAAATATAACCGTTAGACCTCTACCTAAATCAGACAGATTTTACACAGAGAGAGATATTACTAATCCCCACATACTTTCAGATTCATTAAAACTTGAGTAGTGGATCTTGATTGTCCTCTTCATAGATTTTAGGTATCGTTTTTTCAGGTTGCAAAACATACTCTAAAAATCGGAAAGGTACTTTTTTAATGATCGGTACCAGTCTAGTACCTGCACTAAACTGGCACCAACAGGATGTTGGATTGTGGCTGTTTGAGCTGCATTGATTATTGTTAATTGTCAACCAGTACCTCCACAAACCTCATTATTTACTCATTATTTGACCTAAAGTTTATTTTCCAACTTTGCTTAATTCAAAACTCCATAATTGAATAGAGAACCTATTCGATAATTTAACTACAACCAAGCTGGTTAAGGAAATGAATGAAAAATCTCATATCATTGTCAATCCAAGCTCTTTTGCACTTGCTTTTGCTCAAGAATATTAGGCCCTCAAGTCCTTAGGCTTTCACCAACAACCCCAAGAGCCCACTGACTTCCACTAGGGCAATACAAATGTGTTTGCTAACTCATCTCCAACAACCTCTCACAGTCTTTCCTTCCTCTTGTCCATTTTGTTGCCAGAGCCTTTCCTGAGGACAGGTAGTCAACAGTCAGACAGCAGCGGCTTTGCAGAAGATCCCTCAACAGAAAGCTCCACTAATTTTCTGAAGGTGTGGGATCATCAGCTTGTTAATAAGGCTAAGCAGATTGTAGCGTTCCAACCCCCGTACTGCAAATTGTAGTCCAGTCTTATTCATTGCACATAAGATATATATTCGTGCTAATTAAGTAATTAAATCAGGAAGGTACTCGTATCTTTTCAAGCTTAAGATCTTGTATGCTAATAATTGTAATAATGAAAATTATTTTAGAGTAAAGAATTTGGAGACGCTTCACCACAAACCAGTCTAAAATAGAAAATATGGTTATTCTATTCTAATCTTTCTGTAAGCCCTAAGATTGTCTTTTTTTTTTAGACTATTTTTAGTTAGTTAGCTATGTTACTATTTTAGGCTAATAGTTGCTCTGTTGGAAGGGTAACACTAATTATTCATGCTTGACAAACAGCATTTGTGTTTACGTGATTAGGTTGTAACATTTGATAAACACTGTACCTTTAGCACATTATGGTAAAACATGAAGATTACTAAAGCAGTCATGTTCTGCATCAGGTCCAGGAGAGCTCAGACAGCTGTGACAGCGAAACAACTGTGACGTCTCACGCAGCTGGATCTCTGGAACACCCATCCTTTGAAAGACTTTTTGAGGATAAGGAGCTACTGACGCAGAACAGTATGGGACTCTTTGGCCCAATCGGAGCTGAGGAAGTCCCTAAACATTTGAGCGAACAGGTGCAAAAACGGACCACCGACGGGCTAGAGACTGCTGGGTCTGAAACAGAAGTGCATGATAGACTTGGTGGTTCTGTTATTGAGACAAGCTCTAGCACAGAATCATTATCCACTATAGAATCAGCAGATCCAGAGTCATTGAAAGATCTGGCTTTAGTACCGAACTTGTCTAATGCAAGTGCCGAGACGACCGCTGTGAGTGAACAAGAGGTGGTCGTAGAGGCATGCAGCTTAACAGAGATAAACTTGTCATCACAGTCAAGCTCATCCACTCAATTAGACCCAGTGTTAGAAAATGTACCAACCCCAGGTCAAAGTTCAGATCCTGTTGCTGAGTCCAAACTTCATGAAATAGAGAACCTTAATGTCTCAGGTAAGGTCCGTGGTGCCCTAATTCGGGCCCAGCAGAGGACGATCTCATGCGAGGATCAGAGGGGACGTGTTTGGATTCGGTCAAAAGACCTGCTGAGGAATCTGGATGAGCAGGTGAGGAACCCATTTCAAAGGTCCAGTTCCCTTCCGAACTCGCTGAGCCCAGCCCGAGTGGTGTCATCTATGCACATCCAGTTGGGTCAGGGCTCAGTCCGACAGTGCACACCACCATGCTACACCTATCGCTATGAGGAGGAACCAGAGGTGGCCGCGTCCATTGCAGAGGAAGAAAACAACAAAGCTCAGTCCACATATCATTCCCATTTTGTTAATAGGGACTCAATCAGCTTAAATTCAGAGACCGAGGTAGACAGCACTGGAGTGCCTCCGTACCCCATGAATGTCCCCCAGCATTTGACTCGGTCGACTAGCTCCCTCTACAGCATCCCTGCTGACTGGCCCTTGCGGCATGTGACAGACGCTCCTGCTTGGAGCACCAACAGTGTCCCTGACCTAACCCAGTACACAGGCCTACCACATACTGCGATTCCACGTCACATCCAGCAAGAACTTCCTCAATTCCGAGGACAAGCTGGCTCCCCTTACCAGAAACCTGTTAACTCCCCTAGTCGCAGTTATACCCCTACCAGCAGCCCCTGCCCTTACACACAGAGTGGCTTGTATTCCCAGTATCCTCATCAACAGACCTCACCATTTCCTCACCCTGTATATATGCCACCTCATGTTTCATCTTTACCCCAACAAAACATGGCTTATACCCACCCACAAAGCATGCCTTACAATCCTTCAACACCCTTACACTCGCCACCTCCAGTGACTCCTTATGGTTCTACATTCAATCTGCACATGCAGCCAGGTTCCTACAACCCTCAAGTGCCTATTACCCACTCCTGCAGTGCCCCCTGTAGCCTGGCTTTTGGTAACACACCCTATCACCCCACCATGCCTTACGGACATCAGTACAATTCCCCTTATCACACTCCACCTGCCCCATTTTCCCCAATGTCTGCTTCATTCCCATCGGAGACCCCGACTCCTCCTTCAACTATGGGCAGTACGGAAATGCAGCTGCGGCGAGTCCTGCATGAAATAAGAGGCACCGTCCAGAGTTTGGGCCTGGTAAGAATTTTTATTTTTGTTTTGTTTCCCTATTTAACCAACCTTTTATGTATTGTTGGCAGTGTTTGATTTTTATTTTATTTTTTAGATTAATTCTTTTCTCAAGCTATAAATATGCTCATAACCTGACAAACAGCTAATAACATGGTTTACATCATCTCTGCAGCTTGTTACATACTGTAGCTCACTATTGACTTTAGATTAGCAGAACTTCTTGATTAGCGCTGTTATTTCCCCAGCAGGCCCAAGTAAGGAGGAGGTATCTGGTTTCCTGGTCGTCTCTCCCTAAAAGCAAACAACGAGGCTGACTCAGCATATCTTTGTGTGGAGTTCAGACCTGTTTCATGTGTGCGTGACATCCACCTAATCTCGTTTTCTTCTTAATGATTGTTTGGCAGGGTTCTCCTGAGCAACGCTATGGCACACCCTCAGGGGCACACAGTCCACACCAAGCTGTCCAACCGCTCTTTGAGGTATCGATGAGCTTTCATTTCATTCATGTTTGGTTTATCCAGGCCGACCTGTTTTTAGTAGTTTGCCAGATGTGCCCGCTATATAAACTGGTTTGACTGAGACATGACACATTGCGCATTTCATAATTTACTGCATATGCTGTTAATTGCATATTGTATTCTGATACTGTTGTACACTCCTATAGAGTTTGCATATTAAGCCTCCTACTTCCTCCCCTGTATTCACGGAGTACTGCGTAGTGCCGGCTATGTATAATAATCTAAATTATTATATTGTCATTTTTTTTACCATTGTGGAAAAAAGCAGATTATTTTTAATATCTTTAATGTCATAACACTGTTTCACTAACAGTTTGCTAGCAGACTACAGTACTTGCCTTTAAAATATCATATTTAATACATTAGTTTTTTTTGCCCATCCCCATCCTTTCATTTACATGTATGTTGTGCTACATGGCACATTTCACTCCTGTGCTCATGATGCTGAGAAATAAAATTGTGTCCCATGGAAAAATATACAGTATACATAAATAGACAAAATAGTGAGAAAGTCTGCTCTAAAATCAACATGGTTAACTCCATGAGTATCCTTTTTATTCTGCAAGGGGTGTTCAAGTCACCCTGGGACTTAAGTTAGTTAAGCCTTTATTTGTCACATATACACTACCGCTCAAAAATTTGGGATCACATGCAAATTTCTTTGTATTTGTTTAGTGAATTATTTTGTACATTCTATAATGATACTTGGGATTTCAAAACTATAAAATAATGCATATGGAATTGGGTAATTATGTAACAATAACAACAGTCAGTTGTTATTTTAAGACATGCTGTTCTGGAACAGTTCCTGCAAGAACAGTATTGTCAAGTGCATTTGCAAAAGCCATCAAGCACCATGATGAAACTAGCTCTCATGAAGACCTTCCCAGGAAAGACCAAAACCTATATCCCTAGGTGGCACAGCGGTTTAGAGGTTAGCACTGTGGCCTCGCACCTCCAGGGACCACCGGGTCTGATTCCCGCCTCAGGTCTGTGTGCATGGAGTTTAAATGTACTTGGTGGGTTTTTTTTCATGAATGAATGAGTGTATGCCCTGTGACTGATTGGTACCACGTCCAGGGTGTACCCCGCCTCATGCCCCAAGTCTTCTCAGATTGGCTCGAGGCCCCCCATGACCCTGTATGCAGGATTCGTTCTTTGCTGTTCTCTTTCTGTTCTAATCTGCATCTATTTGCATCGGTGATCTATTTTAAACCATGTGTAATTTTTTTTTTTTTTTACCCATATTGGGTTACATCTGTTTTGAATGTGTGTTGCTGTGGTTAAGCTGTGTGTAGTAGTTTTAGGCTTATCTTAGTAACCTGGTGTTTGTTTAGCAAACATGATGACAAGGTCAGTTAAAACCTGTCCACTGGTGACGCAAAGCCTCAATGTCTTCAGGTCAAAATTAGGACAGTTTAAAGTTTGCGATCGTATTGTGTATTATAAAGTTTTAAAGTTGAACATGTTTCTCGGGATTGTACTCGGTCGTTTGTGTCTACCCGCTCTCACCACGTTTGTCCCCTCTTGCTTGCCGTAGGAGCTGCAGAGACGACGGAGGAACCTGAACATTTTCCGAACTCAGATGATGGACATAGAGCTGACGCTGATGAGGCAGCAGTCCATGGTTTACCAGCTCCTTACCCCTGAGGAGAGGTGAGGAAATGCCCCAGCAGTGAGTCACTGTACCGTGTGCTGATTCAGGTCTATACTTGAGACATTTGAGAAAAGTGAGCAACACGGACGTTTCCTAGTTCTGTAAAGACTTTAACAGTTATTACTGGGCCTTTGTTTAACAGTAAGCAGAGGTGAAGACACTATGGTTTTTCATTCACACAGGCATGCAAACACTGAGGCACACAGACATGCAAACACACACAAAAACAGAAAGTACAGGCACGCACGCCGAGATCGATGGTACAGACAAACAAACCTTGTCATACACACATGCACGGAAAGCATGCGCGCGCAGGCACTCATGCAGAAGCAAACGCTCGTGCATTGGCACGCACACAGAGACACTCGTGCAGATACAAATGCTTGTGCATTGGCACACTTGCAACACACACACACACGGAGAGACACAATCCACGCAGAAAACATTGACACAAAACCCATGAAAAGCACAGACAGACAAACAAATCAACACAAACACACGTGCATGCACAGACCTGCTCACGAAAAGCACAAGTCAACAAACGCCCACACAGAGACAGAAACGAACACACAAAATAAGTACAGGCAAACACACACACACACATCAATACAAACACATACTGTATATATGCACACACTTCTTTAGTCATTTATTTTCTACGTTTTAGACAAATACTGGAGATTTCAAAACTTATAAATAACACACATGGCATTATGTAATTGGGTAACGACAGCAACGTCAGTCAGTTGTTATTTTAAGACATGAAGGTCAGCTGTTCAGGAATAGTTCTTACAAGGACTGTATCATCAAGTGCATTTGCAAAACCCAACCATCACCACGATGAAACTGGCTCTCAAGAAGACCTTCGCAGGAAAGCAAGTTCAAAGGAGATTATGGCACATTTTGGATGCTTTCAACATTTTACAATATAGAATAAGAAATAAAAGTCAAGAAATATGCGCAGAACCAACAGAAATCGGCACATGTAGGCACACATGCACACATTTGCACGAACAGATACATACTAGAGGTAAAACATTTTGGATCGGTGTCTCAATTCACATTAGAACTGAATGCAGCAATGGTGATTTGATTATTATAGCTCCAGTTTAGCATTTTATTTCCAATCAATACTGTATAGTAGACAGGTAAAATGGGAGTGTTGCCTCGGGAGGGGCATCCGACGTAAAACCTGTGCCAAGTTGTTGTGCGAGTCAGATGGTTCCCTGTGGCGACCCCTCGATGGGAGCAGGCAAAAGACTAAGAACAACAGTATAGTGCACATACAGTAGTAAAAGTTCTTTTGGGTGTCCCGTTATAACGTACCTGTTTAATGTACTGTGGTTCATGGTGTAAGCAGCTACTGTACATCATAATGTAATAGGTCTAGGGATGAGAATAATTAACCATTAATTGAATAGTTGCTGTTGAAATATAGAAATATAACTAAATAAAAATGTATAATCTTTGTTTTGGATAATGCTCCTGTAGCTCCCACACCTATTAATTTCTGGAATTTCATTCACGATCAATAAAGTATTCATCCATCCAACCAACCACAAGAGGGGGCAATTGCGGATCAAAGTTTGAAAGGAAGAAGGTAGTTATGTGAAAAATAAACAAGCAATCAGAATCTCTCTTTAAAATATGCAGAAATGAGCGAGCTATGTTGTCAAATTGGCCTTTTTTTCCAGTAACTGTGCTGCTTCAATGGCTGATACCAACTGCGTCTTGTAAGAGATATTAGACTAAGTTTAGTAAAGAAAGGTGCATTAATAGTTGAGATGCAGTGATCTTTTTTTTTTTTGGGGCGGGGGGGAGAGTGAGTGGGTCTTTAGCAATGTTTTTAGCACTTTTTTATTTTACATTGTAATCTGGCAACCCTGGAGCAGAGAGCACATGATGGTGCGAGAGAGAGTGTAGGATTTTACTTAAAAATGGCCAGATTACATAACAGTCCAAATAAATACAGCTATACAGAGGCAGGAAAACTGTATTTCACACTGTGATGGTTGATATGTTGACATGACACGGACAGAAGATCGATATAGAACAACTAGTTTTGTATTCAGTCTTGTACAGTCAGATTTGTTGTTGTTTTCTTTAATTCTGTATGTTTAAACTGTTTGGGTTTCATTAATTCTTCTTGTATAACTTGGTTGTAGGGATCGTACAGTTATGAAAATGTGCATCTTATTACCATTAATAATTAACCATTTATTGATTTTTTTTTTTGCTTGTTCAAAGTCTCTAAATAGGTCACTTGTGTTTAATGGTTAATAATAATAATAATAATAATAATAATAATAATAAACAGAAATTGCAACAAAATAATAAAACTAATGACTGTAATAAGAATTGTGTATAACAGGAGGATTAAGCAGTGTATAAAGAGAAATAAAACATGTTTTGATGATGGTGAAGACGATGAGTATTATTGTTGTTTGTATTTTAATGTTATATGTGTGTTTTAGGCGAGAGGCAGAGCAGCTGCAGAGGCTCCGTGTCGCTGTTCGTCAGGAGCTGCAAGAGCTGGAGCAGCAGCTGGAGGAGCGACTCCTCACTCTGGATGATCAGTTTCACTCGGCCCGCAGCAGCCGCCTCTACCGCCACCCACTGGTCAGTACACGCAACTTTCATCACCACAGCTTGTGAATGGGAGCACAATTATTCCGGGCGATTTTGGAACTACATGGTTAAAGTTTCTTACTTTATTAATTTATTATTTGAAATCGGCATTTTGTTTCAGACTGGAATTTACAATGTCTTGTAAATATAAAGCCAGTATGCGACATATAAACTGCATGCTATGACACAGTCAGTGTTTTATTCAGAGTTCTGTTTTTTTCCTTTGTTTTCTTAGTTTTTTTTTGTCCTGTATCATGTACTTAAATGAAAGATGTTTGTTTGTTTGACAATCTTAGAAAATTGCTGATCTCTCTAATTTTTTTCAGTATATAAAATCTGTGTTTTTATTTTCAGGACCTGTCCAGAGGTCAGAGCATGGACAGTCTGTCCAGCTCCTCTGCACTCAGAGCTACAGAGCCGGTGAGGAGGGAAACGCGCGCACACACACTCAAACTTTTAGATTCACAATATTATATGGGTCATGACGATATTTACTTAAAAAAACTGTGAACGTTTGCATATTAAAGTATATAGCATACAATAGAATGAAGCTTGATAAGAGCCATCATTATTATATTGCTCACATTCCAGGTGACTGATCTCTTGCGGGAGCAAATGTATCTCCAGTCAGAGCTAAGCTACGATGGTTCTGTTCTAGTCGACACACCGATCTCGGCTCACTCATCCAGGTCGGGGAGCCCAGTGCGATCCCGTGACCCTAAAGACCTCACCTCGCCTTTGTCGAGAAAGAGTGGAGGAGTGTATCGCTCGACAGTCAGCCTAACACCGTCCATCCCTCCGAGATCAGGAGCAGAGAGCCAGGAGCAAACGCCACCAAACACACGACTACCTGAGGTCAGGGGACTTATTTAGAATGGTGTCTTTTGAAGGACAGTGCCACAGAAAGGGCTTTATGCAGGTTTGCTGATGTAGGGTCACTAGCATGAGGGGTCAGAAAGGCACAGATGTTTACTAGGACACAGAAGCATAAACCAGGCTCTGCGTAGGACGAGCCATCATAAGGACTGAGGGATCATGAAGAAAAGGAGTTACAAGGATTATGGGGTCTTTAAGATGAAGGTTGACGGGCATAAGGGATTACTATAAATGAGAATTGTTGTGGTTACGGTATTGCAAGGATGTTGAAAGAAGTTTAAACTAGGACAAAGGGGCTCAGGAGGACGAGATGATTAATTATAAAGTGATACCTCGGCATTTGACCCCCTGTGGATTTTTTTCACCTTAAGAACAAAACTTTCTCAAATTTTCACAACTTGTTTACATCAATGGAAAGCCAAGAAAAGTGAGTTTACTTTTTTTTTTTGGCATTTTGTGCAAGATTAAGTGAAGACATAGCTCTCAAAGCTCGGTGCCAAGAGGAACCATAAAAATATGTCTCTTTCATATTTTACTACATTTACATGTTCTGATTGTTTTTCTATACAAACAATGATTATAGTGTTGGAAATTTGATAATATAGGTAATATTTTTTGTTTTTACAAAAATTCCTTATGGGAAAATGTGTTTCATAAGATGAGCACTCGTTCAGAGATAGCAAGTCTTTATAAATATAAGCCCCCAAAGATATAGTATAAAGGGATACGATAAAGACAAAAGGGGCCATGATGATAAGTTTGGTTTATTATACAATATACAATAATTATATTATATAATGTATTTAATAACTTAGATTCATGCCAATTCACATTTCATACAAACTTCCATAATTTCTTTTGGTTGTGTGAAGTTGTTTAGAGAGAATGACGACTGTTAAAATCGCTATACAAATTGAATTGAATACAAAGTATATACCCTAATCATGTGTCTGTGAAATATAAATAATATAAATTATAATCGTGAGAGTATTTGAGGATGAGAGACGAGAGTAATACAGCGAAGTGGTGATAGAGAACGAACGTAAAGGGCTGTAACAAGGTGGTATCTTAATAAAGGTTTATGATAATAGGACATGATAAGGTGTATAAAGCAAAATAAGAGCTAAAATGTCAATATATATACTGTATTAACTTTGTTAAATGTTTGAATGTTTTTGGTGCAGGTTGTGACACACGGCGTCTCGGACCGGGACGTCTTTCAGGAAGACAGAGGAGGAGGAGGAGGAGGTGGTGGAGTAGAGGAAACTTCTGGAAATGCTCAAATGCAGCAACTTATCCAACAGGTGAGTGCAGAACCCTGTGACTCTTCAATGCAGAATAGCGTCCAAATCCCAGCTGTACAGATGAGTCAGGAATAGACCATCTAAGCAGGAACGCTAGCATGAAATATATACTAAGTTATATATTTAAGAAAAGTATCTCTTTAAGAAAATCATGATTTGCTAAAAAAAATTTTTTTATTATTGTTAATTGATATTACTGATATTTGTTTTTTTCCCTTCAGCATGTGAAATTCACTTGTTCAAACAGTGTTTTTTCAGGTCATTTGGGAAGCGTAGTCAGTGCTAGTCTGCCAATAACATAGTGAGAGGAAAAACACAGTGTGTTCAGAGTTCTTGTGCTTTCGGTGACGGCCGACGTGACGCTGGAACTTTCTGAGCGGTTACCTCGGAGAAATGTCACTCGGGCTGATTTATGACTTTTGGCTCAGTTCATGAAAACCTTCTCGAACGTTTCAGTCAAGTTGGAATAAAGCTGTTTTGTACTACAGCTGCAGGGTGCTGGCTAATAACAAGGACCGTGATGTTATATGTTACACATTATACGTGACTAATAAGGTATATAGGGTGCTAATAAGGTGCGCGTGAGATGAGGCACGCAGCATGCGTTTGGTGATGTTTGTTTTTCTTTTTTACCTCAGCACATCATACTGGTATGTTGAATTTTTAAATACAGTCATTTATATTGGTTAATATATTAATAGACCAGTTCTTATGTGCACGTAAATAATGATAAATTAAAGGTAAAGCTTACGTACTGAGTGAGCTAGGGTTTGGGCCAATACCATGGTTTCATTGCACACTTGCACCGATTCTACATCATCTCTGGAACTGTACACTATTGTAATAAATTAAAAATAATAATAGATAAATAAATACAAGGAGTGTTCATGTCAAACCGGGACTTGTGATGAAATTTCTCATTAAGGAAAGCATGAAACTGATTGACATTTACAGTTGACTTTGAGCGCAGTACGTGAACGGTGCAAACTTTTTATTGAAGGCTGTACATCCGAGAAAGACGATGCGAGCCGAGGTGACGCGGAACCCGCTGCAGTCATTATCGTGAATAACCAGGAAGTGGTGTAACATCCGATCCTTTGTTTGCGAGACCTGTATGCACAATCATTCATAAACACGACATTCACATTTTACAGAGTCTCGTTATTGCTACATCACGTACAGTCCTGACTGAGCCATTTTCCCATGTTTGGGTCATTAAAGGAGTTTCTGGCTTCCCGAGGCCAACGTTTCAGACGTGAAACAGACAGTCCGATCATAGCTCTGGCATTCTGAGAGAAATTTCTACCTTGATGGTGTCCGAGCACTAGTGAAACACTGGGATGAGTGCATTAGTGTAGTAGGGGATATTATAGAGAAATAAAGGGAGTTTTACTCTGATAATTGTGTTCTGTTATTCTGTACGATCAAAAGTCCTTGTTTGACTTGAACGCCTCCTTGAATTTCCTGAATTGGACGGTGGAGAGCACTAACACATCAATTAAAAACATCTTAAGTGTTCAGTTACAGTTTTGAGTGAATCGGATGCCTGTAGTATATGATGTGTTATATGGTTTAAATCTCATTAAACTATCAGTGGGTCACATCCGGAGAAACCACTCCCATTGGTTGAAAAATGTTTATATTTTTTATGTTTTAGTTTATATTGCGAAGGACTTTTCGTTTTTTGCACCTCCTTTTTGTAATGGGACGAGTGGAGCTAAAATAAATAAACGAATTAATGAATAAATGCCCCATTTGCATGATAAAACCACCTGACTGCATGCACACAGCTTAGTTAACAGTTTTAATTTAAATGAGGTAGAATTTCAATTGAACTCGTACTGAACTCAGAGGACCGCGCTATCCGCTCCTTCCACTTACGTGAGCTCAGACGCCCCTGATTGGCTGTAGAGCCGTGATTAAAGTGGAAGCATTAAGTACCTCTCATCCCTCCCCTCTGAGAGAGCTCGGCCAATCAGCTCTCTCTAGACCTCCGGCTGCGAGAGGTTACAGCACCACCCGGTTTTACTCCAAATCTGCTGTCATTCGCTGCATTATTATTGTTTCTCTCCTTTTTCAGATTAAACAGAGTCTCACTGAGGAGATCAGGAAGGAGATTGTGAGCGAGCTACTCGCTGCTGTGTTGCCGCAGAGATCTCCTGTGGCGACACAAGATCCAGCAACATGACAGTAGTGGCTAAGGTGAGTCTAACCTGGGATCAGTGCAACTGCCTGACCTTTACAGATGGTCAGACCGACGGTCAAAACAATGCATTTCTTTCCCACCTTGAGCCACTCCTTATCCCACCTGAAAATATTTTAATATATAATGATTTAATAGATTCAAAGTCATTTTTGGAATCAGTGTAATTATATACAGAAGGGCTCAAAACAATGCATACACAGACATATTTTTTCATGTTGAAGTGTGTATACACAACCCCCCTTTGTATATATATTTTTTAATTATAGTCCATCATGTGTCAACAAAATAGTTTAGCTACTGTGAACAGGGTTAAAGGTAATGAACAGTATAAAACATTAGTGGCTATGAAAATATTACGTAATAACTGATGAACACTGATGTGAATTTTAGTTTACTACTATGTAACATGCGTGTGCTCTTCATTTTCTCACCCAGCAGCTGAAGAAGTGGAGTGCCGTGGAAACACTGCCCTCCCGAGTCATTCACACACTACTGCAGCTCGAAAAGGGGGAGAAGAAAAAAAAACACCATCTGTCCATCTGTGCTTCCCTGCTTTCCCAGTAAAGCTCTCCACTACAACTATCCTGATCACCTCAACATTTTACTGCTGCTCCAGAGACAATCATCTGCCCCATATGTCTGAAGCTCCGCCCTCCTCGAACCCACCACGTGAAGCCCCAGCCCGGGCAGATAAAGCCTCTGCTTGAGCCGTATTAAATGTATTAAACTTTCGGAATAAAAGTGCAGTGTTCTGTAACTAAGCTAGCATTTATTAGTTAACACTCTACCAGACCGTACAGGCTCCAGTATTTGTACATTTTAAACACGTGCGTAAAAGCAACACGTTTCATTGCATTTAATCTCACTGCCAAATATTCAGCAAATGTTATTAAGTATTTCACTTTAGCACTTTAGCTTGCTAGCTATCTAGCTCATCTACATATTTATGCAAAAGGTAATGCTAGGAACATTTATCACGGTCATCAACTTTACTTCCTCAGCTGGCACACGCACACGCGCCCATGTAAGGCCAGACTTCATTTGACAAATCTTTTCCAATATTACGTATTTCACTTTAGCTAGCTAGCTACATGATATGCTAGTTATTCATCTAAATTTGTATTGGTGTTAAACATATTTTGTGGGCATCAATATTACTTTCTCACCTGTTTGGTATTTAAAATTGAAATAGTTTTTTTTCCCCTACACATGTGCCAATGTAAGCCAGGCTTCATTCTTAAGACAAGTCTTCTCCCGTTCGAAGTGAGGCTACATCTGCCAAAGCTCAGACTACACTCGTCCAAGTAGGGGGGGGGGGTCTCTTGCCCAAGACCAACCTTCACATAACCAAGCAGATTATTCTCATGCACAAGTGAGACATTCTTACATTTAATCTTCAGCCTAGACAGGAGTTTAAGCAGTCTGGATACCCAAACAAACAAAAAAAAAAAACCCCAGATTGATGGCCAAGCCAGAGCTTTATCCACCCAAGTAAGGGCTTCATCCAACAAAATGTTCTTTCCAATCCCAAGCTTCTTAAACCCCAGAGAGAGGGATCCAATGGTTCGATGGTCCAGCGAGGACTTAATCTGTCCAAGAAGGATTCTCACACTTGATTGAGGGATTCAATGCTGTGATTCTTTTGCCCGAACAAGGCTTTGTCTTCCTAAGCACCTAAAGGTCTCACACCCAGGTGGAGGATTATTGCACCAAGCAATGGCAACTTCAGCAAAACCTAGCACTGCGCTCTTTTTTGGTGGATACCGCAATTGGGATATTTATAAAAATACACTGTAAGCATTCCTGAAAAACTTCAACCGTCCGTACATCTTGTAGCTACTGGATCTTCAGGCACTACTGCAAGTCCAACAAGACTTCCACCAGACTTTATTACTGCACGCACACATGTGGGTGATCGCTGCACTGGAGCTATTATTACAGGATCGTCCACATCGACACGTAATAATAAACGGATCCGCTCCAACCGAGTGCATATGCTATAGTATTCCTTTTTTTTTTTTTTTT
>QMIH01000094.1:371108-387357 GCA_003987875.1 Clarias batrachus
ATATATACAGTATATATATATAGTTCCTTGTCCTGACTGACACACTAGACACTTCTTAAGTGTTAAACAAGCATGTGTTCACAAAAAGCGTTACTATATCTATTTTCAATATGGAATATCTTTCTTTATTAAATAACCTGTGGATTGTCAATAATACAAGTCCTTGCAAATTAGCTAGTTGTAGCTTGGCCTGTGTTTAACACCATTTTAAATATATTTCTATAACAACAACACTAATATTACATATAATATTAGCTAGCTTATATGGTGTTTTTAGGTAGCAGGCTAACTTTTCAACTTGCTGTTGCTGTGAAATGAAAAAAAAAAAAAAAACAGAAGGTGAACATAAAGAAATGCTACTAGTGAAGTATTATTAATCCGTTCATGTTTGAAATTGGCTGAACACATTTATCTTGAGCTCCATCCATATAACCCCAGTCAGGATGTGTATTGTTTTTTTTTTTTTTTTTTTTTTTTTTTACTTCAATTGTTTCATGGTATTAAAACTATATTGGCATATTTTCTGGCAAACGAGTAGAAATGTTTTTGTGCAGAGTTATGATTTCAATGTATTTATGTACCTGGGGGTCAGAAAACTGGAATGAAAGAAATAAAGGTGATTTTTTTGGAAGCTTAAAAGTGGACATTTTTGGAGTTTGTTTTTTTTTTCCTTGCTTTTGTGCATACAGACTTTTTCATAACCTTTTACATAGAATTATATGAAGTGGTGGCCAAAACAATGTTTTGCATACAGCCTGCTTCTGTATATATTGAATATATTTCACATCAGTTACATACAGTTACAATTACACATCGCTAATGATCATACAATAATTGGAAGCTCATTCCTCACACGCTGACACTTTTGCAACTCCAGACACAAAAAGTTTCATCTAGATTAATGACGGTTCCAAAAGGTTTATCCACGGATCCTGAACTGGCCTGGCTGGGCCACGAGGTGCGTGTTCGGGTTTCACATTGTTTGTGTGCACTCCTGCAGGTAAAGATCACTCCAACAAACAGAGATCTGGTCAAGAGGAGAGTCCCCTTCTACCCAAAGTGACTCATTTCCACCTGGATCCACTGTCTGAAGAGCCAACAGACAGAGATGCCCTGGACCAGCCCAGTACCACAGGTACGAACTCACACAATGACCTGAACATTTGGGTGGAGCAGGAGTCATGTGTGATTTATTCCGCTATACCACAACAGATTTTTTACGTTTTCATGTTATAAAGAAAGAGAAATTATAAATTTTATCCATTTACAGATACTTTTAATTGTTATACAACATCCACTACTTATTCTATAGCAGCTGCACTGCTTTCCTTACCAGCACGCCATTTTTCAGCCTTCTCATGAAATAACTTAGAAGACCATAATATTCTGGCCTTATACTGGAGACTCATTCCCCCAAAAAATGTTAAATTAATGTCCCTTCAGCCAATATTTTAAATTAGCCATACTCTGGGTGGGAGGAGCTTACTCTCTCTCCCATGTCAATCAAAGTGACACTGATTAACCTTGAGTATCAGCGAGCTTAAGTATACAGAAGAAGGTTTTTGGACCTTTTGCAGTCACGTAACTAAGTACAATGATGTCCATCACAAAAGTGAATGGCAGAAGTACCTACATTTATAATGACCAAGACCTATTGTAATGTATTTACATCCACATCAATTTTGACTTGCAAGAATTCCAACTATCCATTAAGGATCATAGCCCACCACATTTCATACCACACGGTTTGTATCATTCAGAGAACTTAAGCTCAATACTCAAGTAATAGTAGCAGTACTTGCCTAAAATGTACTTGACCACAAGTAGCAGTAGCAGGTAACTGTTTTTTTTGTGTTTGTTTCCATTGAATTAGAAGCACTACCGTAAGTTTGGGCTCTAAAATATACTTTAAATGCAAAAGTGCACATGCACAGTGTTGAGGCATTGTACTACTGATCAGGTTCAGGTTCAATCCCCAGCACCACCAAGTTACCATTTTTGGGCTCCTGAGCATGGCCCTTAATGCTCAAATTTAAAACGAGATAAAATTTAAGCTGCTCTGGATAAGAGCATCTGCCAAATGCCACAAATGTAAGCACTCAACAAAGAAAGTGATTTTTTCATGTCTATCTGACCAAGTCATAGACAGTATTTTAAAGTGTTTTGAAATTTGAATTTGTTGTTGTTGATAGCATGCATCTTTTTTTATTTTAACCAGAAGGGAAATATAAATGAATAAATATTATAATAAATAATATCTATTTTCCTGTGTTCAGATGCTTTATCAATTCAAGAAACCTTGTAGGCATTATAAAAGACAAATGTTTTAGACCAAGTTATTTCAAATGTATAATTTAAATATATAAATATTTAAATATACGTTTGAACCTGGCTGGACAGAGAGGAGTAAACATTACATATATTATACATTGAATAACTTTCAGTATTGGTGTGTTTTATATGATAACGAAGAGACCGCCTCATGGCAGACGATGCCACGCTTATAGTTTGATTTAATGGGAGCTGTGGCTTTTTTTGATGATAAAAAATAAATATATAAATAATTTTGTTAAAATATTAAAGGTTTCTAATATAAAAAGCTCCTAATAGCCAGTGTCTGGGGGTAAAGAATCAACTCATAAAGATGCGCTTTCTTAAAAAAAAAAAATTTTTTATAAAGGCAGGTGAAAAATTGTTAACCATGACATTATAGTATTACGTTACTGAAGCCCTGAACATGATGCCATGACTTGTTAGCATCTTTAATTACTTCAGTAATTAAACTATCTTAGCTAGTTCCTAGCTACCATGTGTAATACAATAAGTCTATGCAGATCAGATAAACGTGAACAGGGAGATAGAGGAATCCAAGTCCGGAGACAAAGTGGGCTGGATCCGTTGCCCAGGTAACCATCATTTTGATGTAGTAACCTTGTGCGCTTTCATAATAACCTGTCAGTCATTTCTGTAAACTAGGATTGGAGGAATTGTTTTGTTTCTGTCCTTCCTTACATGTGGTGGAATTAAAATATAGTGAGTAAAAATACAGGTTTTTCATTAAAAATAAATAAATATATTACTGAGCAGAAGTTAAATTGGCACATATGTAGAATACACAAGAATACTTAAGTACGGTAAGGAAGTAATTGTTATTTTGTTACATGCCACATCTGGTTTCATAACACGGTACATGTTTTTTTTTTATGATATAAAATAAAAGACTATTTTTACGATGCCTTACCTGTTACACCCCACTGTGTAATTTGTGGACATGTTTGATTTGCCCTGGCATCCAGTAACATCCTTTAAGCCCTGCGGAAGTGGGCGGGACCATGCCGGACAAACAAAATGATGTAGGAGGCAAAAGGTCTATAGTCTGAGTGTGTTACTCTGTTCAGTGAGCCAACAAAGAAACGTTTCAGGTGACTGGATTCATGTGTCTCAGCCTCCATGATTGATAGCTGTGGAAATTGGTAGGTGACCAAACTGAGAGGGAAATTAGAGGGAACACTGTTTTACTGGAAAGTACAGATTCCTCCAAATGTCATGTCATCTTTACAGGAGCGATGATGAGAGGTGAAGAAGGGCTTTGTTCAGCCTTTCCGGAAGAAGCGGAGACCTTTCCCGAGGATGGAGAAACACAGCAGGAGTAACACACTGATCATTTCTGATTCATCAGTTTCCGAGTAGCAATCACATACGTTCTTAGCATCATCTTTGTTGTTGTTGTTTGTATTTTATATATCTGTAAACACATCTGTATAGGTAAGTATATCAGAACTATCCTGTCCATAGAAGAGGAGGAGCTTTTCTACAGAAGAACCGGCTTTATTTTATGTTTCTGTACCTACACCGATGTGGCCTTTTACACAGAAGTAGAGATTGTACAGAAATGCAGAGGCTGTGAAAAAGAAAATTGCGGAGCCATACACAGTGTCAGGGTTTATTGAGAAGCAAGAAAAGTGCTTCAGTGTTTAAAAGTGTTATTGAATTAGTAATTAATTCCAACGCTAGCTCAGCTGATGAAGAACTTCTGCCTGAAACATCCTACTGCTTATTAAACTTTCTATATACATCAGCAATTTTATCTAAAACTGGGTCTTTTTTTATTTTTACTTTTTTACTTTTTTTTTGTACTCAGCTCAGAGCTTTGGGTTTTGGTCACAACTTTTATGATGGAATTAAACAAATACTTTGGATTAATATTAATAGTAAGTGGTCATCCAATCTAGTAAATAAGGATACTATTGAAATCTGGACACAGTTTAATATCATTACTAACAGTTTTTGGTTTAATTTTCCAGAGAAACAGAACATTTTGGACAAAAGTACATCATTAGATGTTGAAGCCCAGTTGAAGTTTTTAGAGATGAAACCAACTGATATTTAAAGTGGGATATTTATTATAAAAAGCATGATGTTTGTAACATGGAGGTTTAAAGTTCTAAGCATGTGTGATATGTTACCAAGGGTGTTCAAGTCAAACTGGGACTTTTGATTGTACAGAATAACATAAAAATAGTTATTTCTCTATAATATTACGCTAATGCGCTTATCCCAGTCTTTCTACCATCAAGGCCAAAAGTTTTGCCTGACTGGACTGTTTGCTTCACATCAGAAACCCTGGCCTCCCAGAAACTCCTTTAATGGTCCAAACATGTGGAAGTGGCTTGGAGTGTGTTCAGGACTGTACAGAGATGCGGAATTAACTCCAAGCTAAGTTCATGTAATGGTGAATGATTGTGTGTACAGTTCACACAGACAGATACATCTCTTCCTTAAGTCGGTGGCAAGTTATCTGTCGTTTTTCAAGGATCAGGTGCTTCACTCACCAAATGTTCACTGCAGTGGGCTCTGAGCCACCTCGGCCGGGATTGTACAGCCTCCTTTAAAAAGTTGACACCATTCAAATGCTAAGAGGCTTCATTCATGAGAAATTTCCCCATTCAAGTCCCGGTTTAACATGAACACCCGTTGCATCACTAATAATGGCAGAGATATAAAAAAGCTACTAAAAAACACCAGCAAACATTTGTTACTCATGATATTAACGATACTCTCACTATACCCTCTCGTGTTATACCATGTTAATATCTGACAATAAGTGAGCCATTATTTTTGCACAACAGTTTTATATAAAAAGTTGGGAAAGAAGTTTTTTTTTCTTCAGATATATATTTGATATCTGCGTTTGTGTTAGGAAGAAAATAATTACGAGAAAAAGTATTTTTGTGACGCAGGAAAAATCTGCACCTTTTAAAGGTGGTAAAAGTATATTTTCTAATTTATACTATTTGGTAGAAAAATGTGAATCGATATGTGGTTTTTTGGATTTCACTTTATACTGTAAAATATTTTAGCAAACGTTACAGTACTGTCCGGGCAGCAGTGTGCCAAATCTTACGTTATAACTGTAAAACATATTTACAACAAAAATGATCACACCTTTACACATAATTCCTGTTGTTTTAGTGTCTGTTTATGGTTATATACTGTACGTTATTCCAGGGAAATACTTGTAAATGTGATTGTAGTATAAAGAAACGGTACTTTTGCTTGTTTGGTGGTGGTAGGATAGACCAGAGCAGGAGATGAAGGGTCTTCATGACCATGACTTCATGATTTCATGACCTACACAATTGTTACTCAAAGCCTTAACCACTGAGCCACCACAACCAGCTCATTCTTAATCCGTAATCGAATAATAATCCACATTCTAGTTCTTAATTAGAGACCAGATTATGCATTGAAGTATTTTTCTTCAAACCAACCAAATTCTATAATTCTTTAGAGTACAATATTGAGCTGTAAACTAAATACTGTGAATTGACAGCAGCTGTTTTTATAGTATACTCTACAGTACTTACAGATTAAGCATATAGTTGGTTAACTTCTGTAGAAATGTTATTCAGCAGATGATCTCTGTGTAAACTTGCTCACAGTTTAAAGGAGAAATTTCCTTTTTCTTTTTGATTTACCAGCTAAAGAATGTGTATTGGACTTCTGTTAGCCGCAAGGATTGTCCTGTGCATGAACATATTATTTATGATATCATTTTTGACCTTAAGGGACAGTTAAAAATTTGTAGACTGAATCGTGTCTGATTCAGGTCTTTAGTACAACAAAGAAATAATGGCTCAGTGGTCTTTTTTTTTATATATATATAACATTCATATTGACAAAAATTGCATACTGTACATATTTTGATTAAAATCAATATAATAACCTGATCCAAACAGGCCAAATATCTTTTTTAAAACCTTGCAATCATTTTAGTAATTGTGATGGTTAATGATTTCAATCAGCTTAGAGTTGCTGTTTCTTAGTGCTTGCTATTTCTTGACACATTTCAACATTAATCAGATTTAGTGAAATAAGTGTACATTTTATATAAATGATATGTAAATATTGTGAATATTTACAAATTGTTATTGGATATTAAATATTTCACCTCCAACATATTTTCAAAGCCCACTAATGATGCACTTTTTTCCCCAAACCTTTGTCCTGTTTCTCTGGATACAATATACTTTTGGATTTTTTTGTTCATTATTTTTATTAAAGAAGGTCACAATGTGACAATTAAAAAAAAATACAGTACATACATTTAGCTTTGTGTTGGTACTAAATTTATGCACGGGCATCAACTTTCATGAATGATATTAATTTAAGAAAATATTTTTAGTAATGAAAAGCTTTTAGATTTGAATTTTTTTATAGAAATCATGAAAAAAAAGAGATGTTTCTGAGGGGTTGAAGACGAGAAATTTCTTTTTATATTACTTTACTTTAACGCTTTACATTAGTGTCTCTTGAACTAACATTAATCACAGCATTAATACACTTTAACAAATGCTAAACATAGCAATAAAAATGTCAGTAATAAATAATGTATACAGTATTTAGTCAATGTGTAAAAATAAGTCTCTGTAAATGAGCATGAATTGAAATCCAAAATTTAATATTCATAAATGTTGATAATTTACTGAATTGTTCTTTGCAAGTAAAAATATTGCAATTGGCTTTTTAGCCTCAGTTCTGAATTTATCAAAATGCTGATTGTGAGCTTTATTTTATTTACTGATGTTATTATCATTGGTGTTGATTATTCAGTTTATATGGCGTAAAACATCAATTAATACAAGTGCTCGCTACTCTATTAATGTTGCTTATGGCTTACAGTATATTCATGTTGGAGTTCATTGTTTCTTCATATTAATGTATTAAATGTTTCAGTTAAGGTAGTCTCAAACTTAAAATGTCAACAAATATGTAATGAAATACTTTATAAAGGGCCATCAACACACTTGTGATGATAAGGTGAAAGTGTAAATACTTGATGAAAGCAATTAAAGTGACAGTGTTATTTCCAGACCACAGTTTTTTGCATATTTTTTGAATGGCGTGCCAAGATGAATTTAGAGTAACACTTTGTCCTATTTTTTTTTTTTTAGTATCATAAAGTTTTTAACTTGATCTGAATTTAGAAAGGGGGGGGGGTAATTGGTATTNAGAAACAAAGACACACAAACAGTGCACACAAACAGTGTGTGTGTGTGTGTGTGTGTGTGTGTGTGTGTGTGTGTGGCAGGTAAGATGACACCAGGAATGCCTCCAACACTTAAAACTCGTAGCAGTCTTATTTATAAAAAAATATTTAATGCTTTATAAATAATTGTGATGTGTAGAATAGATAACTGCAGCTAATCATACAGTATAATCATATACTTTTGCATGATGTTAGAAAACTATATGACATACACATGGCTGATTTAAAGTATAATGTGTATAATATTTGTGAGGATGCTTTGAGACAATGACCATTGTTAAAAACGCCATATAAATAAAATTTAATTGAGTTGAATAATAATCTTTTTGAAATAGAATAAGCTGCCTGAATAACTGCATCTCTTAAAGGTTTAAAGGTCCTCGTTATACAGCATCCCGTTGTAAGTCTTCATTATACATTAGAAGGTTTTTGACTATCAGTTTTTTACCAGCCTGAGGATGGATTGTGGGCTGATGCTGGGAAAAAAATCACTTCAACTTCTGAATAAAAATATGTAGCAATATAGAGCTAGGCCCTGTTATTCCACTAGGGGGCAAAAGAGAGCACTGCTGTAAACTTGCACAATTTCCTTTAACAATTTTACATTTTTATTGAACCTAATCCCCCAGAAAAGGTGGAAAGGGGGTAAATACTTATGCATGAATATTTTATCATTAGAGGCCTGTAACCAGGAAACTTAGGATGCAATTTAAAAAACACCCTGGATGTGGTGCCAACCCATCACAGGCAACTAGTGCACACACACACACACACACACACACACACACACACACACACACACACACACACACACACACACACACACAATATGGGTGATTTAGAAACCATTCTGGGATTCACTTCATGTCTTTGGACAGTGAGAGGAAAAAAAGCTAAGCATGAGAAGGAAACCCACCAAACACGGGGAGAACATGTAAACTCTGGAGTGGGGGCGAGATTCAAACCCACAACCCTGTAGTTGCATGGAAACGTTGCATGGACTAAATGTTATATGTTCTGTTACATAGAATTAATTTGATCTTCCTGCCTTAGGACATTTATATGGATAAAATTGAATCTCCATTATGTTGCATGCACAATGTACAATGTATCTTACTAGCTAATAGATTGTTTTAGTGGCTAGTAATATAAATGAACTGTATAATATGTGGATTTGTGTTACTTTAACAACTGCAAGCACAATTAGACACATAAAGGTGTTCTCTGTGAAATGAGCAACGTCCTAACAATTACTGTACAAATAAATGTCTCAGCTTATAGAGAACGCGTTATTACACTCAAGGCTAGTAAACTGATGAGAACTCACAGGATGGGAACTTTCTGAATAGGAGCACTGCCTATGTCTCACGGAGATATGGATAGAGATGGACAACAAATTAAACGAAAAATCGTCAAGCCTGTTATTTAACATGTCGGTCCAAAGCATCATATACTAGTTCCTCAATTACACTGAGGTCTATTGATAGACACGGTCTTAGCATATGATTTACATCATTTTCTTCTTCATTCAAAAAATATTACTTGCCCTTCAACAAAGAAAGGGGCGGAGTCATCCTAGAAGAGACCACACACACATATCAGGATAGAAATGTTCCATCACTGGACAAAAGTGTTCAGTCAGAAGAATTTTATATTAACCTGCAGTGATGCTTCACTCTAAGAAGACAAGTGGAGCTAAAAACAAGTCAGCAAAATAAATAAATAAATGCCCCCAACAGCCTACAGAGCCACTGTTGTTGTTGTTTTTTTACTTTAAATTTTTAGTTTGTGTCTGTATATATATATATATATATACTGTATGTATATGTATGCAAACAGTCAAACTGTTCATGAAGTCTTCATTAAGTGTCTCTTCCTGCAGTGTTTTGCTGTAGTGTCTCTATAGCATTGAGGGAAACTATACAAAAGAAATGGATTATGGCTTAAAGGGGAGCAGAACAATCTTTAATAAATTACCAATACAAATGACTAGAAAACGAAACAAAAACTAAAGCCGATTTACAAAAGTAAAGAACTGAAACAGAAAATGCACATGAAGAGGCAGCTTTTCTCTCTCTCTCTATCTCTCTGGAGACCCAGAGTTACCAGCCTAAGCTCCGTCTTCTTTCAAAGAAACAACGTTGCCATGACAACGCACCATCCAGGCATCTTCCTTGGCAATGCTCGGTGTCATGGAAACATCAGTCAGCTTGACCCCTCCCCTCCCCGAGGATCAGAGGAAACAGTAGCGTTATGATATGATGGCCACAGTGCTATGTACAGCACCCAGAAGGGACTATGAGGTTTATGCCACAGTACACACACAGTGTAAGAGCTCGCACGTTTTGCGACGTTTTATTCTTTTTTTCCATTTAGGCGGTTTTGCCATTCCACGGTAACGGCCGATCGGCAACAGGGCTGGCATCGGGGCTGGCGTCAGGAGTGGCGTCGTGACTGGCGTCGGTCGGGTCAGCGCTGTGCGACGTGGCGCTTTGCTCTAAAGAGTCCTGGGAGGAGTGAAGTGAGTCAGTGTTGTTCACTTCACTGAGAGGCTTCGGGTCTGAATCGCGACTGCTGCGGATCAGAGTGACGCCAGATTTACGCGACGAATCTTCACGCTCGGAACGCTGCTCCCGCTCCTTACTGGCCAGTTCTGATCGAGAGATCGAGAGGATGAAAAAGAGAAGGGTTAATAAAGAGTAAAATGCAGCAGGGCCTGTTTATTTAATCACAGTGTAGTTGAAGCAGTAAGGCAGGGGAGACCACTAATTGGGAGGTCATGAAGGTCACCACCATGTTGGGCCCTTGAGCAAGACTCTTAACCCTCAACTTCTCAGATGTATAATAAATAAATGAGATGATTATAAGTCACTCTGGATAAGGGCATGTAATCAATTCACTAAATGTAAATGCAGGTACTGTATGCTATGAACATGTGGTGAGAATTTAATCTCCGTATTGCACACATCTGTATTCAGACCTCAGACAGACAACACTGCAAGTGGAGGTTACTGAACACAAGGATTCAAATACACACACCATGGAGATCTTCCTGAGGCCAATATCAAGAATATACATATACAGTGGAGGCCAAACGTATTAAGACACCATCTGGCATGTATAATAGTTTTCCCTGTGCACAAAACAGTTAATGTCACTACTGTAATTAGTTCTCTTTCTCTCTAATTAGAGTCTTTTTGACTCTATGCCCAGCCAGATCCAGGTGATTTGGAAGAATAAAGGGCATCCTAAATATTGATAACTGTATATCAATTATATTGCATGAAATAACAAATTATTATTGCAAAGTTATTGTCATAATTTTTTTTAAAAAAGAAGAGAATGTCTTGAATTTCACTTCTGTTCCAATACTTTTGGCCACATGATACCGGATGTTTTTCTTTTGAAAAAAAAAAAATCCACTTGAGCGGCTGTGTAACTCGTCTCAAAGATCACTTTAGTAAAAACCACCTTGAAAATTTTGTTTGAAAAAAAAAAAGGCCTCGCTTAGCTTCATAATTTTCGTCTAATGAGGGCAATTAGCTCAACTAGCAATAAAGTAATAAAGATCAGAACGAATTTAGGGGATTTTTAGCAACAACAAAAAAAAGAAGAAGAATGCTTGTGTATTCCCAATATTTATTCATTTTATTTGTGAATAATTTTGATAATCATATTGCTTTTTCCCCCTTCACTTCCCTATTATGTTATCATGGCATGTAAAGGTCCAATTTCAAGTTGTTGTATTCTAAATGTGTAAATGTTCAAATATTGTACCTAATCAGATATGTGCCAATAGATGAAAATGTTTTAGAAATGTTTTGGACAATATAATTATTACTAGAATTGATTAATGCATTATTAGAAATTATTATTTTTCAGTGCAAGTACGAAATTGTATTTAAAAATTTGTTTAATAACAACAAAACAAATTCTGACAAAGACTCTGTCTATACAGATTTTACATGATTTATGTTAGTGGAATTTGTAACATTCTGTCTCTACACACACCTTGAACAGACAGCTCCTTCCAGCGCTCCTTGTTGCTCTGGATGATCTCGGAGAGCAGGTGTCGGACGCGTTTAAGGTCGAGCCCGGCAAGTGAATAGTCAATGGGTACAGAGTCTCGCTCGCTGTGTCTCTGGACCGACTCGACCACAGCAGCTGAACCTCGTCCTGATAAACTATAATAATATAATCACATAACATCACATCACACCACATTATACCACACCACATTACATCCCATTACATCATGTCACACCATGCCGCTCGATAGTTCAGGACTGGAATTTCCTACAAGTCTACCTGAGCCTCCTATAACTACCTGGACTCCATATTAACATCAATTAACATCTGTTAACAACTGTTATACTGAACTGCTTGCCACCTAACACACAGTATGAGTGCAGATCAATCCCTGCTATCTGTTCACCCAGATGAGGATGGGTTCCCTGTTGAGTCTGGTTCCTCTCAAGGTTTCTTCCTATTGCCATCTCAGGGAGTTTTTCCTTGCCACCATCGCCCTCCCCTTGCTCATCAGGGCCTATCTGACCATTCTGATTCATACACATTCACATTCCATACAAACTTATATAATTATTTTGATTGTGTAAAGCTGCTTTGCGACAATGACAATTGTTAAAAGTGCTATACAAATAAAACTGAATTGAATTGAATTAAATTGAATAATACCACATTACAGTACATCACATCACATTATATCACATCACTTTGCATTGCATCACATCATACCACATCACATCACACCACATCACGTCAGAGTACATCACACCACACCACATTATATCACATCAATTTGCATTGCATCACATCACACAACACCACATCACTTTGCATCACATCAAATCACACCACATCACATCACACCACGTCACCTCACATCACATAACACCAGACCACATCACACCACACGAGACCACATCATATCACATCACATAACACCACACCACATCACACCACACAACACCACATCATATCACATCACACAACACCACATCAAATCAAATCACACCACATCACATCACACCACATAACACCACATCATATCACATCACGCCACATCACATAACATAACACCACATCAAATCACACCACATCACGCCACATCACATCACACCACATAACACCACATCACATCACACCACACAACACCACATCAAATCACACCACATCACATCACATAACACCACATCATATCACATCACACACCACATCACATCACATCACACCACACAACACCACATCATATCACATCACACACCACATCAAATCACACCACATCACATCACGCCACATCACATCACACCACATAACACCACATCATATCACATCAAATCACACCACATCACATCACATAACACCACATCACATCACATCATATCGCATCACATAACACCACATCACACCACACAACACCACACCACATCACATCACATCACATCACATCACATCACATAACACCACATCATATCACATCAAATTACATCACATAACACCACATCACATCACACCACATTACATTACACCATATCACGCCACATCAAACCATGTTAAATTACACCACACCACATCACATTATGGCCACATCACATCACACATGATATTTATATTTAATAATAAATCTTTTTCTGTCAATTTATCATGTAACACAATTCTTAAAGGATTTCTTTGTTTGCAAATTTAGTTTGTCCTGGTTGCTTTCTTTCTTTTCTCATTGCCTGTCTCTTGGCCATATCCTCTCATGTCCCTTACTGACACATGATCCTAGCACAGCTTTAGATATCAGAGCACCGGCATTAGAGCACTGTTAAAAGAGTAGCGGGGAGGGTTACCTCGCCCTGCGGACGCCGCCTGACTTTAAAGCTTCCTCTATGAGAGGAGAGATGATCTTCTCTGTGGTGTCCACAAGCACAGAGAACGTGGGCTCCACGATGAAGTCAATGAAGCCTGAGGGACACGAGACGAGATGAGAAAAAAAAATTCCAGGGGGAAAAAAAAAACAGTCTATGAATGCAGTCATAATTTTGAAGTACCATTATCATTATTATTATCATTATTATTATTATTGTTGTTGTTGTTGTGAGTGATGTGTGAGGAGCAGAACAGCCACATGGTGGCGACATTGAGCTTTTAATGAGAGTAGAGAAACAGTTACTCTGGAAGTAAAAACTAAAAAGTGTGTTTGAACGACAGATAGAGAGAGAGAGACACACCTATCTGAGACTGGGCGATCATCGTAGCCTTGCGATCACACAGTGGAGAAAATGGCAGTCCCAACTCTGCCTCTTTATCACCCTGCATAGCACACACACACACACACACACACACACACACACACACACACACACACACACAGATTTGACATTATACTTTATCTAATAATGCTCATATGACACATTATTATATTACTGCTATTACTAATGTGCTTACAGAGGAAACATTAATACAAAACTGTGTGTACAGTATATGTGTGTGTTAGTCTCAATGTTATGGTTATGGTTAAGATTTAAATCTATGTGTGTGTGTGTGTGTGTGTGTGTGTGTTGATTTGTTGGGGTGTGTGTGTGTGTGTGTGTGTGTGTCTGTGCTTGTTGGTGTGTGTGTTGATGTGTTCATGTGTTGGAGTGTGTGTGTGTGTTGATGTGTTGGTGTGTGTGTGTGTGTGTGTGTGTGTGTGTGCGTGTGCGTGTGTGTGTCTGTGTGTGTGCGTGTGTGTGTGTGTGTGAGTGTGTGTGTGAGTGTGTGTGTGTCTGTACTTGTCTGAAGAATTCCTCCATCAGAGCCTGAGTCCAGCGGTAGTGCAGATTCCAGCCTTTCGCCGGGTGGCTGATGTCCGCCGCATGGAGCATGAGAGACAGAGCTTTGGGCTTGTCTATCCTGTTGCGCACACACACAGACATTAATCACACACACTCACACTCGTACACAGAAACAACACAGACAGACAAAACAAACACTGGCAGGTCATAAAAATCACTCTGAATCTCATATTCAAGTCTCTCCCTTCCTCCATGTCTTCACTCGTTCCATAGTCGCTCTTGTTCTTTTGAGATTAAACACTTTATCTCAAAGAGACATCGACTGAGCTTTTTGTCCACCGTCTTTCTATTTTCCAGGATTTTTATCTTAGTCATTTCTCAGCATCCGTACACGCCATGCGCTCCTGAAATAAGATTCCATAATAGATCTGGGCATTTTAGATTTGTCCACGGTTCCCAGTGAAACACATCACATCGGTCCATTTAAATCGTTCCAATAATATTCAATAAATGATGCGACTGAAATACTTTGTGCAGGAGATCAAACCTGGCAAGTATAACAGCATGTGCTGAGGTGTTTTATTACGCTTATACTACAGCAGCTTGCAAAGTGTTACAGTGTTTAATATGTCAATGAATGATACACCATGCTTTTAACCCAGGGGCGTTCAAGTCAAACCAGGACCCGGTGATGAAATACTGTATCTCGTGAATGAAGGCACAAAAGTGATTGAGATTTGCAGAAGACTTCTAGCAGAGTACGGTAAAAACATGTGAGTGATGCAAAAGTTTTAAAGAAGGCTGTACGTCAGTGAATGACAATCCTGGACAAAAAACAACGATTTAAGTCCTGCTCTTGTGATCATGGTTTCTAACTGAGAATAGATTAGACAGAGAATAGACTAGACTGAATTCTTATAACCGATCATAATGCAGACGGTGGCATTTCTTTACCTCACACAAGCTGCGTAACAGTTTTACAATCATTGTTTTGAACTTATTTTAATGATCATTATTATTATCCATAAATGATATTTACATATCATAACACAACATTTATACATAAATGTGGTTTAGATCTTGGTTTTACGCGATCCTGTATACAGGATAAATCGGTATTTAGATGACAAATGAATGAAAACTGTGTTTACTCACTCACTCACTCACTCACTCATCGTCTATACCACTTAATCTTGTATTCACTGGAGCCTATCCCAGGAGACTTAGGGCACAACGCGGGATACACCCTGGACGGGGTGCCAATCCATCGCAGGGAACACCCACACACACAATCATTCACATGATCAGGCAATATAGGAACACCAGTTAGCCTAATCTGCATGTCTTTGGACTGTGGGAGGAAACCGGAGTACCTGGAGGAAACCCACCAAGCACGAGGAGAACATGCAAACTCCATGCACACAGAGACGGGAATCGAACCCGGACCCTGGAGGTGCAAGGCGGCAATGCTAACCACTAAGCTGTCACTACTGCACATTGGGTTTAATAATTACCAAATATTATGGTAAACCAGGCAACGATTTAAGGTGTGTGTGTGTGTGTGTGTGTGTTGGTGTGTGTTGGTGTTGGTGTGTGTGTTGATGCGTGTTGGAGAGTGTGTTTGTGTGTGTTGGTGTGTGTGTGTGTGTGTGTGTGTTTGTGTGTGTGTGTGTGTATTAGTGCTTGTGTGTATGTTGGTGTGTGTGTTTGTGTGTGTGTGTCTGTGCTTGTTGGTGTGTGTGTGTTGGTGTGTGTGCTGGTACAGTATGTGTGCTGGTATGTGTGTTGGTGTGTTGATGTGTTGGAGTGTGTGTGTGTGTTGATGTGTTGATGTGTGTGTGTGTTGATGTGTTGGTGTGTGTGTGTTGGTGTGTGTGTTGATGTGTGTGTTGATGTGTTGATGTGTGTGTGTGTGTGT
>QMIH01000094.1:388364-407720 GCA_003987875.1 Clarias batrachus
GTGTGTGTGTGTGTTGATGTGTTGGTGTGTGTGTTGATGTGTTGATGTGTGTGTGTGTGTGTTGATGTTTTGGTGTGTGTGTGTGTGTGTCATGTTTTGTTAAAGTGTAACAAAGCTTTCCGGTGTGTTTAACTTAACATTCAGTTTAACTTGTAGACTCGATGGACAGAAGCTTTGGGTTGTGACTGTCTCGAAGACGCCGCTTTCAATCCTCAAGACGAAATAATAAAGAAATGCGCGATACTCATTGAAGTCCCATTATTGAATTATACATGTCCCTGTGAATAGGCTGTTACTATAGAAACAACAACGTACAACATTAGTATAAACATGTTAATGTGTGTGTGTGTGTGTGTGTGTGTGTGTGTGTGTGTGTGTGTGTGTGTGTGTGTGTGTCTGCGCATGCGTGTTTGTGTTGTCTCACCCCTCAGGCTGCTGCAGTGAATTCCTCATGGTTTTAATCTGCTGGAAATGACAGGACATATCTGTACTCATGACCATCTCGATCACCAGCGTGCGGAGCTCTCTGCACAACCCAGGAGAGAGTAGTTACACAATCACATTAATACACACACACACACACACACACACACACACATACACACATATACCCACGCACATACACAAGACGCTCAGCAGGACATTTCTCAGAACAGACCTTTCCTGCTGACAGGAACTTCGAGCTGAGTGATAGCTGAGCAGGAACACACACACACACATACACACACACACGCACACAAACACAAACGCGCATACACACACACACACACACACACACACGCACGCACACACATTACGTGGGTTTTGTGCTTACCTCCAGTCGTCTTTCGACAGGTTGATGAGGATATTCATCTCGTCCTCCTGCATGAGTCTGTAGGCGGCGCTCACGTGATGGTTCTCGAGCACCGAGCGGTCGTTATACAGGATGGCCACCTCTGACCTACCCACACACACACACGCACACGCACACACACACACACACACACACACACTCAGGCCTCCTATAGAGATGACAGAATCTGATACAGCTCATAACTGCCAGTGAAACGCTATCGCGTCTGCACTGCAAACTTTATTAGTTCTCTCTTTTGGCCAGGTGTGTTTCTGTTTTCTGTCTAGTGTTGATCATGACCTCAAACAAATTCTTTTAAAAGTGGTGTTAACGTTATTATACAATACTAGAGATATTTTAGTGCCTATTCATTAATCCCCTCTATAGAAAAAAAAAAAAAAGTACAAAGGGTTGTTCAAGTCAAACCGGGACTTTTCTCATGGACGAAGGCCATCGACATAACAGAGGTCTTCAAAAGCACAGTACTGTAATGAGACTCTTAGCCGCAGTAAAACATTTGAATGATGCGAATGTTTTAAAGGCGTCCGTACATCCGTAAATGAGGATCGCGGCCAGAGGAACCCACTGCAGTCAAACATTCAGCAAATAGAAATCAGTGGATAACTTGTCGCCAACTTGTGGAAGAGATGTATCAGACTGTGGGAACTGTACATACAATCATTCACGAACACCACCAAACACAGGAACTCAGCTGGGAGTTATGGCCACATCCCCCGTACAGTCCTGACCTCGCTCCAAGCCATTTCTACAGGTTTAGGCCATTGAAGGAGTTCCTGGGAGGCCAGCGTTTCAGATCATAGCTCCGGCATACTAAGAAAACTTTCTAGCACTTGTGAAGCGCCAGGATAAGTGCAGGGGGTTATGTAGAGAAATCATGGGAGTTTTTGTTCTCATAACTGTGTTCTGTTATTATGTGCAATCAAAAGTCCCGGTTTGACTTGAACGGCCCTTGTAGCTATCTATGTATCTATCTATCTATCTATCTTTAAACTATCTATGTTAAGCAATAGTTATCTGCAATAACTTCACATCAGAGGAAGAAACATCGCCTAGGACCCCACCCTCTTGCAACCTATAGACGATTTCACATTAACCTAAAAAAAAAAAAAAAGAAAAGAAAAAAAGAAAAATATACACTCCCCTTTTAATCTTTCTGAATTCCTCACATTCTCACACCTTTTGATAGGTTTTTCTTCCCTTTTGGAACGGGAACATCCGAGCGATACGGAGTTCAAAAGAAAATCAGCGAGAGGTTAAAGAGAAATTGACATCTCGAAGGCAGAGAAAAAACCTCCAACAGCCTGCATTTACACTTAAATCATCCCACACGTCCTTACATCTGTCATTTATCTGTGATGTTTTTAAAATCATCACTTTTTTTTTTCTCCAGCATGAAAGCAACGATCATTGTTTTGCTTTATGAAACACTCAGGACGACAGCAGGAGATGACGAAGTTAAAAGCATGAAATCTGTCTCTTGGCTCTTTGAGTCCGTGCGAGACGAAGGTCGTCTGGCAGGAAACGCAACAGAACAGCAACAACATCAGCAGAGGGTTTAATAGAGATGCTGATGCATTTAGAGAACTGCTGGCATCGTTAAGCTCCTCCAACTGCGCTCTCTGGTCATTACACGATGTGATGTGTTTCAATACCATGATACTTGTTTTAAGCAGATCCAAAAACAAGTCCTTAGTCAACTAGATCATTTATTAAAAACGTTTATTAAAAACTTTTTCATTGATCTGGAAGTTGAGTCATGTCAACTTGACTTCTTCTTAATTTAGTAGACTAAGACATGACTCCACCTCCAGATAACCTCACCTGGATGACTGAGAATCTTCACAGACATCATAGTCAGGGACCGAACTGTTGCAGGTTGGCGATACTTGGATTTGAACTAATAACCTGTTGAAGTCTTAACCACTGGACCACCATGGGAACTATTAGCACTTTTAACCATCAACCATGGGTACAATTTTCACTTCAGAAAATTTGAAAGCTTTATACTTGATTTAATGAATATGCAGCAGGGAATGCGTACCTGGTCTGGATGTGGAAGTTGTTGGTCGTCCCAGTGTGTTCGAAGTCATGAATAGCAGCAGCAAACACCATGGCCAATATTTCCAGTTCGGTGAGCCAGTGCTAGAACACGTCAAAGCAAAAAACAGGCACGCTAAATGGTCTAAATCTCAACAAACACCTGATACAACCATCAGAACTTACTAACTTTATCTACTGCATGAATCTCTACGAAAATCAAACTTTTCACGCTTACCATAATGCCAGTGTGGAGCATCAGATAGTGTGCGGTCTGGGTGACATCAGCAGCGTGGGTCAGGTTGTGGTACGGATTTTTGTGCTTGCTGTAGCCAACCTCCAAAGCCTCCACGAACGCCACCAAAGAAGACACGGGTATCTGTGAGAGGCACGGTAGGAACAGGACTGGATTGAATACTAGCCGGTGTAGCATGCTGACGTTAACTGGCATCTTCCAAAGCTTGTAAGCAAATGATACGCATGAAGTCTTATCTCGAAGATGTTTTAGATTATCACCAGGCACTTCAGAATGTTAAAAACATATGCATCACCCAACATGTTTTCTCCTCGTCAGCTAAAACACTAAATAGCATTTACTTAGCATTTTAGAATGTTAGCTAAATGGCAGGGCAGCATGGTGGCTTAGTGGTTAGCACCGTCTCCCTGCATCTCCAGGATGTGGCTTTGATTCCTGCCTTGGGTTCTGTATGTGTGAAGTTTGCATATCCGTCCCGTACTTGGTGGGTTTCCTCCGGGTTCTATTCCGATTTCATCCCACAGTCCAAAGGCATGCAGATTAGGCTAATTGGTGCTCCCACATTGTGTGTAGTGTGGGAATGAGCATGTGTGTGTATGTGCCCTGCGATGGATTGGCACCCCATCCACCTTGTGCCCTTAGTCTTCTGGGATAGGCTTCAGGCCCACATTGCAACACTGTGCAATTTTGGCAGACTGTAACAAAGTGAAGGAGAACGTTTGTTTTGGGTATTTATATATTTAGAGGAAATGAATAACATGATTGCAGATTTCAGGGGTAGCTCAGTGGTTAAGGCATTGGACTACAGTTCGGAAGGTCCCAGGTTCAAGTCCCACGACTACCAAGTTGTCCCTGTTGGGCCCTTGAGCAAGGCCCTTAACCCCAACTGCTCAGATGTATAATGAAAAAAAAAAAATGTAAGTCGCTCTGGATAAGGACGTCTGCCAAATGCCTAGATGTAGATGCAGATGTCATGCCATCACTTTCAGCAGGGTATTGAAGTTGGGAAAACAAACAAGGAAAAAAAAAAAAACTTGGCTCACGAATGGTTTGAGGAAAGAGCTGATGACCTCAAAATTTCCCAAATCTCAATCTAATCAACAAACAAGTCAGATCATTGGAGGCCTCATCTCACAACATACAGGATCGTCTGGTAACGTCCTGGTGTCAGATACCACAGCACACCTTCAGAGGTCTTGTGTAGGCCATGGCTCAATGGGTCAAAGCTGTTTCAGTGGCATAAGAGGGACCTACTCAATATATGAACCAGTGAGGAACAGGATGAAGACAGATAATCAGGCTGGTGATTAGTATACCGATGATGCTGAATGCTGAGTCTGGAACGGACGAGAGCGGAAATGAGGTTGATATATAAACAGAACATTTTTAAATTGGACATTGAGAGACTTCACAGATGTCACAGTAAAACATTTGCTCCCATTTCTTTAATGTCATCTAGATACTCACTCACTCATCATCTATACCGCTTAATCCTGTATCCAAGGTCACAGGGGGCCTGGAGTCTATCCCAGGAGACTTGGGGCACATGGCAGGGTACACCCTGGACAGGGTACCAATCCATCACACACATTCACACACTACGGACAATTTGGGAACGCCAATTAGCCTGACCTACATGTCTTTGGACTGTGGGAGGAAACCGGAGAACCCGGAGGAAACCCACCAAGCACGGGGAGAACATGCAAACTCCATGCACACAGAGACGAGATTCGAGCCTGGCCGGGGGATTGAACCCGGACCCTGGCGGTGCAAGGCGACAGTGCTAACCACTACATCTGCCGCCTTCATCTAGATACTTTAATTAAATTAAATTTGAACAAATAAGGGGTGACTCAAGACTGAACGAACTGTGCGTCTGTTCCTGGTACATATATATTAAAATTCCGAATACTTCACTCCTCAATATGGACCTCCACAACCCTATTGCAACCCTGGTGTTGCACTTTCATACTCACTGAGCGGTTAAATCACAACCCACAACTATATTCCACAACAGATGGACGAACCAAGTCCCCGGTGCTGTCCGTACCCAAAGTCGTATAATTCCAAAGGTGAGCGATATTTTTCTACAGTAGGTGTGAGTTGAGCGAGTGATGAATAATTCATGAGAATGCATGGCTTTTATTCAATCATGGGGCACCACCTGCCTGTGACTCGCATAAATTGTAATCTTCTCAATGCTTCTTTAATGTCAGCCTTTCACAGGGTAAATAGGAAGACTTTCACACAATGCACCGAGACCATCGCTGGCTCATTTTCCCTGCTTTCTCGGTGCCGTGTGAGTGGACAAAGCCACTTGTGCCTTTTAATGAATAATAAATTCCTCCTGTTCATCCTAACCCAGAACATGCTCTTATACCAGAGTATGTTTTGCTTTCATTCTCCTTTGCATGCACTTGATTTCTTGAAGTCTTTTCATCACAATTTTTGGTCTGTTAATTGTGTCTTACTATGACTGAGGCAGGTTAATTTCAGGATCATTTGTACCGTGACTGTTTTATGGCTGGTCTGAGTCACACTCCCGTGCACTAGCGCTTACACCGAACATCGTGTTCAGTTGCATAATTCGCTGTTATTCCCACAACTATCTCACTCGTTTGTATTTGAACTTCATGAAATGTTCTTTGTGTAACTGTCCAGAGAGCGAGAGTAATACGATATGCGATACACAGTGTGATTAGGGAGGCGTGTTGAAATAAGGAAACGTCAGAATACTGACGTTAACCGTTCAGTGGTTGGCAAGCAAGAGATGGAAATAATGACAATATTGTTGCAGTGTTACGTCTCAACCTTTCTCTCGCGAGACGCCGCTACACGAAAGGTTTACACGCACGCAAAAACAAAGGGCTAGTAACCTTAGAAGTGCAGTCGAGCGCACTGACGTCAAATGTGCACTGAAGAGCAGTTTTATAAGAGAGATTAATAATCATCGTCTATACCACTTTATCCTGAATACAGTTGCAAGGGGCACGAGACGATACACCCTGGACGGCGTGCCAATCCATCACACGACACATACACACACTATGGGCAATTTGGGAATGCCAATCATATCAACGTCTAATCTGCATGTCTTTGGACTGTGGGAGGAAACCAAATACCCCGGAGGAAACCCACCAAGCACGGGGAGAACATGCAAACTCCACACACACACACAGGCGGGAATCGAACCTGACCAGGAATCGAACCCAGACCCTGAAGGGGCGAGGCAATGGTGTTACCCACTAAGCTACCATGCTGCCCAAATTAACAAAACAGCTAATAAAATTGATAATGCAGAATACACACAAACCTCCAGTTTTTTCGATGTTTATACAAATAGCTCTGTAACGTTCAGCCTATTTTTTTTCCTCCCCAATTTGGTCAGCTACCAATTCTTACCACCAACGACTCAGCTCCGCCATCACGACAATTAACTTGTTCACTCATCTTTAGCAACTTTTTTATGATGGTATTAAGATAAAGATTCAATTATTTGTCACATGACAGTTATGAAGCTGAGGTCTGAGCACAGGGCCAGCCAGGATACAGCACCCCTGGAGCAGATAGGGTTAAGGGCCTTGATTAAGGGCCCATTAGTGGCAACTTGGCAGTGCTGAGACTTGAACCCACTGACTATATGATCCATAACCCAGAGACTTAACCATTTCAGCCACCATTGCCCCTATCTTGGTCAGGGTTGCATTTATTGACCTAGAATGCATAATACACAACAGTCCAGACTTTTAATCAAGAGGAAGTAAGAATAATATTCCCAGGACTGATTGTAGCCTGATATCAGGTGAGGGACGTGCTCATGACAGGCTATCCTTCTGTAGATGTCAATAGAAGACCTTTACTAGACAGACTTGATTTATAAGGTCAGTACAGTATACAGTATGTACAAAAGAAAACGAATGCTTGTTCTGGCAAGGAAATCTGTGCGGCGATCAATCCAAAATATCTTAAAGTAGTGAACAGAACTCATCATCGCAGTAATACTGGTAACACTTTAACAATCTTTTTAAAAGTCAGACACAAACATACGGCATATGAGAGAGCAGGAGAGAGAAATAAAAAGGAAATCCAAAGTGAGCAGTAAGAGTGTGAGCATTTCATATGTGTGTGTGGGAGTTTTCTCTCTGCAGAGCCAGAACCTAAACTTGGATTTCCCAGCATGTGCATGTTCAAGTGCAACAGCTATTTTTATTTCTTGGTGACGTGTGTGTGTGTGTGTGTGTGTGTGTGTGTGTATGTGTGCATGTAATACGATTTTTACGCACCCTGAAGCGGTTGATCAGGTCGTATCTGGTGAGCAGCTCATACACCAGGAACTTCAGTGCGTGTTCGCTGCTTGCCTCGTGAAGCGTGAAGACATCGAATGACCATTTATCAACGTCCTGAGAACACAAAGGATATCATTTACACACATTTATATTATATTTATATACATTTTGTGGAATGTAGCTGAGTGTGCACACCAATTCATTACTACATCCAGTTTGAATGATTGGTCTACTGTGAAAATCACCTTCTTGACTGCTTATCCTGCACTAAGCTTTCAGAGAGGCCTGGAGTCCATCCCAGAAGATGTTTGACACGAGTCAGGGTACACCTTGGACGGGATGCCAATCCATCACAGGGCACACACACACACACACTGTGGACAATCTGGGAACACCAATTAGCCTAATCTGCCGGTCTTTGGACTAGGAGAGGAAACCGGAGTACCCAGAGAAAACCCACCTAACACAGGGAGAACATGCAAACTCCATGCACCAAACTGGGTCAAACTAAGGAGTCAGGGCCAAACACTACACCATCATGCCACCCTACATTCAGTGTTACTCACTCACTCATCATCTATACCGCTTTTTCCTGTATTCAGGATTGAGGGGGGCCTGGAGCCTATCCAAAGAGGCTTAGGGCACGAGGTGGGATACACCCTGGAGAGGGTGGCAATCCATCGTAGGGCACACACACACATACACACACACACACTCACTCTCACACTACGGGCAATTTGGGAACGCCAATTAGCCTACTCGGCATGTCTTTCGAGTGTGGGAGGAAACTGGACTACCCGAGGGAACCCACCAAGCATGGAGAGAACATGCAAACTCTATTCACACAGAGACAGGCATCGAGTCTGGCCGGGAATCGAACCCGGTCGTTTAAACTTATTAAACTGAAACTTCATCTGAATTCACCAAATAGACTGTTCGGACTGGGCTAGATGGGCATGGCTTGTTATTAGCTATACTGATGTGCTTATCCCAGCGTTTCATTAGTGCTTGGGTACCATCAAGGTCGAAAGGACACCAGAGCCATGTTTCAACTGCCAGCTTCATGTCTGAAACGCTGGCCTCCCAGGAACTCCTTTAATGAACCAAACATGTGGAAACTTCATCACAAGTCCTGGTTTGACTTGAACACCCCCTATACAAACCTACAAACCTACTAGTAGGCCAACGTGCAATGGACAAGTGACATTAGCCTTCATTTTGGTGAGACTGGCAAACTGGTGGCAAACTCTAGCTCCACCCTCTTTGCAATTTTCTACTCACTGTAGAACTTTCTAGTGTATGTTTTAATGTGTTATACAATATATATGCTCAGATAGTATTAGATAATATTAGATAGACCATGCTACAGTAGTAGAGTACATAAAAAAAGAATACACCAGGTCATATTACTTATTAGTGTCACATGGCACGTTATTAGGAATATTTTTTAGTATAACAGAGGACTCACTGCTGACATGGTGGACACCTTGTGGGACTTGTGCACATTGTTCTGTTCATGTTTGGACATTGCTTGTTTTTCACACAAATGAGGAGTAACTGCACTCAGGTCTAACTTATCCTGGATAACTTTCACACTTAACATCTCATACACTTCTATTTCAGTTCTACTTTATAAGCAAACTTGTACATATTGTACATTTTCCAGCTACAGTTTTTCTGTATTTGTATACTTTTCTCTTATTTCATGTTTGAATACTCTATTATGTATTTATTTATTCATTTATTTTAGGTCATATGAGGTTATATAAGCTTTTCAGAAATTTTGAAATGGTTTCTTCTGACAATACAGCAGTAATCATGCTAGAGTGGACAAATGTATTTATTAAAATCTTTTCTATTTTTTAGCAAAATGTAACTTACAGAACATTGTCTACTTGATTTTTTTAGACAGAGTCGTGTCTTATAATCATGAACTTGGGTTAACACATCTGGTGTTCTGCATGTACTTGCTTAATTATGTTAATTTCCCATATGTATGAAGACTGTTGGGACGCCATGTGGTTAGATTTAATGTTGTGGAACATCCATGAGGCAAGTTAGTTCCTGTTTTCACTACCGTTATAGCAACCTTCCATTACCAGCATCTCCTTCTCTCTCTCTCTCACTCTCAGCTTGTTATTTAATCAAGAAACCAGGAAGTGTTAACTCCTCTGTACTAAGCACTCTCCTGTGTGGTGTAACTTTACAAATCGCTATAACTGTTACCCCTAATAACTCCTTCTATGAATTATATTAGATTAGATTCAACTTTATTGTCACTGCACATGTACAGTACTGTAGGTACAAGGCAACGAAATACAGCTAGCATCCAACCAGAAGTGCATTTTCACAGTGCAGAATAATTTTCAGATATAAATAGTATATAGTGAGTATATACAGTACAGTATATATAAATACTTTCCCAACCAAAAAATGTCACAACATAAACAACTATATATAAAACCTTGTTAAAAAGAACACCATAATAAACCATTATTATTAGTCTTAGATTATGCAAAGTGTCCGAAGTACAACTACTGGTGCATTAAAGTTTCCATATTTAGGTATTTCTTTAGCAAGTTAATACAGATCTCAAAGCTCCCACAAAGTGTGTGTGTGTGCATATACAGTGTGTTTATATGTGTGTGTGTGTTTGTGTGTGTGTGTGTGTGTGTGTGTGTGTGTGTGTGTATTGCTCCAGCTGAAATAAAAAAGAGACACACACATCCCTTAGATAATGCAGATATTAAAATCGCTGTATTTCTTATATGAGGTCACAATGAGGGAAAATCTAAAAGGGTAAACATGGATTTTTTTCTCACTCTTTTTTTTGTACACACTGGAAAACCAACTGAATATCTAAAAATGACTGAAAAATGAATTCTGTATAAAAGGAACTTTTAACATAAGCCTATCATCCAAACTGTGCTGTTTTTATATATATATATATATATATATATATAAAATAACAGACATCTGAGGTATAATAAATAATATATGTAACAGCTAAATTCGTTGTTAGATATAAGATAGCTACAGCATAGCCTCATGGCAAGCAGTAAACAATACAGCATTTTACATCTATAGCTGAGTTTTCCATTTTCAGACCATTGTTTCAGATTATTTCAGCTGTTTTTGTGTGATAATTACTAAAAGACCTGATTACATGTCCATCATTCAGTAGTAATGATTATGCTTGTATAGATGTCTCGCCTAATACAAATTGTATACTGTATATATGAGCTGTGATCAAGTTAAACCGGGACTTCTGGTCATGTGGGATAACATCCTATATACAGTAATCCCCTGGCCTCCCAAGAACTCCTGTGATGTGAGTTCAGGACTCGGAATCGATTTGGCAATAACTCCCAGCCGAGTTCCTGTAATGTGCAAGTGGTGCTGCTGAATGATCAGACAGATATGTCTCTTCCACAAGTTGGCGACAAGCTATCCATCAGTTTTCAAGGATCTGGGATTCCACTTTTTTTATTTATTTAACTGCAATGTGCTCTAATCCAGCTCAGGATCTTTATTCGCAGCTTTACGGCTTTCTTTACAACGTTCGAATGTTTTACTGCGGCTAAGAATGTCATTACCGTACTGTGCTTGAAATGATTTGCAAATGTCAATCAGCTTTGTACTGTAGCTTCATTCGTGAGAATCACAAGTCCTCGTTTGACTTGAAGGCCCAATGTCCATCACTTTGCTGGGCAAAACACAGCTCTTACTAGTGCTGTAATGTTCTAAACTGAGAAATGCAGAAATGCTATCACTTTTCAGTGATTCTAGTTTTTTCTGTTGCTTTAGCCAATAAAAAGAATCTGATGTATTGAAAAAAGTGTGACAATATAAAAAATATTTCAGATTAAATTGTGCTAACCATAGCACTGTCGCCTTGCACCTTCAGGTTATGGGTTCGATTCCCGCCTCGGTCTGTGTGCATGTGCTTGGTGGATTTCCTCCAGGTACCACAGTCCAAAGACATAGAGATTAGGCTAATTGGCGATCCCAAATTACTCGTCGGTTAATGAGCGTGAGTGAGTGTTTAAATGTTTGTGTCCTGAAATGGATTGGCAATCTGTTCAGGGTTAGGGTTAGTGTTAGCGTTCTCCTGGGATGGGCGCCCAGACCCATGAGTCGTGAGTGAGTTGTGCACCAATCGCAAGTCACAGTTATCCAGCATTAATTATTGATATGCTTGAAAAATGGATTTTATACACATATAGCCATGATGAGGTTTCACCCTGACAACAGATCCAAGTGACCTGTAGGTTTCACTACCACCTTCCCCAATCAGAAAGCTGAACAAAAAGATAGAGAATCTCTAATGAAATAAATATCCTTCTTCAGACCAAAAGAAACTGCAGCAAAATGTTTTAAATAAACCCAACAACTACAGACTGAGATTAAGCATTCTGTGACGTAACCATAGCAACACATGTTTAACAGTAGCCTATTAATAGTATTAGGAAAGAAGGGGATGAGTGAGTCAGTGTGTAGAAATGTAGCTCAATAAATAAAGTACATTTCTGTACTTGAACTCATTCAGATCTATAAAAAAAATCAAGTAAAGCCTCCATTTTCTTCACACTGCCACATAGCCATGGTGTTAATGAGATAACAGCTGCAATGTCGTGATAACAGAACATAATGAACTTGGCTTCGCGGTATGGTGCTTTTTTCTTTTTTTTGCCTTCGCCTACAATGCTTTGTTATCTCCAACATAATACAGTGCTATTTTCTAGCATTTGTACCATACTCGATTCATGCAGACTTTTCCTTCGCAACCTTTAAAGGAGATTTTTCCTATTTCTGATTTCTCGACCACCTCATTATTCTCTTCATATAATAAACTGTGCTTTAAAGCCGTCAAGATAAACCTAAAATAGCAGACTATTGTTTTTCTTTTGTAAGCCTAAACATGTGTAATGGTTTGGGGATTTGGAGTTAACGGCATGTACTGTTATAGTTCCACTACGGTATCAAATTGCCAGTTTATTAAAAACACCTGCTCTGTATCAGATTTTTTTTTTTTTAAAGGACACAGGACCACCACTGAGCTCGTTTTTTAATCGGTTGATGGATCACAGTGTGTGTGTGTGTGTGTGTGTGTGTGTGTGTGTGTGTGTGTGTGTGTGTGTGTGTGTGTGTGGCTTTTTAAACACTGTATACTTTTTCAAAAATTAGCATCAAGTGCATGGACTTTACATTTCTTCAAGCAATTATTTAATGGTTGTTTAATACTTAATATTCTGTGATGAGGCCTGTGAGCAAAACTATTGACTCTCCAAAGCTCTGATGTTTACTGAGAGATTTAACAGCTTCAGATTTTGGTCAGTTTTAATAAAAATGTGTAGGCTCCCCTTCTTCCTCCTGGCCTCTGGGGTGTGCTGTGGTGTCTGTCACATAAACGTTGGTACCAGATCCTTTGGCAGGTGAGGGTTCTGGGTTGGGAGCTCTGTAGATCACACTGGTTTGACTGGTGCATCCCATTGGTGCTCGATCGTATTTGGATCAGCAGGGTTTGGCAGTCATGGGCTCTTTGCCTGCTGGGCCCCGTGTGTGATGAGCTGTGGTGCACTGGGTGTTTTAGTGCCTTTCTATCATGGACAGCATTAACTAGTTTCAGCAAATTGTGCTGCATTTTAATATTCTTGATATTTTTGGAAACAAATGCCAAGAGTGGTCCTCTCATGTGTCTTCACTTCGTCTACTTCATCGGCTATGGCTTTGAAGGTCAGAGGATTATATTATGGTGTGCTGTGCAAACACCAGGATATCGGAGGCGACAGACGTCGCTAAAGATGGGCACGTTCTAAACATTTGTCCGCTTCTTTGTTCAGGTATGATTGGCTTTCATATTAGTTTCAAGCAGACTGCGCGGCACCATGCTCAAAACCACACATTTTCGAATGCACTCGAAGGCAACATGCTGATCTGCAGAAGTGGGCGGAGTATAACAATTCCATACGTGAGTAAAAGTACAGATTCACTCTCTCTCTCTCGTTATCTGCCTCCCTATTGTTTTCGTCTCTGTCTGAAACCAGCTCCACTTCTGATTTCAAACACCTGTTACCTTACTCGAAGGAAAAGGAAATCATGCAACTATGCATGCATAATAATCAGCATAATAATATGCATAATTGCTGCTTCAGATACTACACACCACTGTGTTCAGGGATCGCAATGCCATGCAGAAATGTAGCTAAGTAAAAGTACAGATATTTGCTGTTCTTTTGAATGGGATAAATGTAAAAATGATCTCCCATACAAATATATCCTTAAGTACAATAACACACTCAGCAGAGGTGCGTAGTAATGCGTCACATTTACTCGAGTAACTTGTCTTTCTATGAGTGGTTTTTACCGCACCAAACTTTTTTATTTTTGCTTGAATAAATTTGTGAAAATGAACCGCTACTCGAACTCCGCTACATTCGGCTACACATGACTCGTTATTTATTCTACATATGCAGCCGGTAGGGCTACTGTATGACTGTTTCACCAATCACATGCAGCAACAATAATCACATGACTCCGTTTGATCAATCAGACATACAGTAGTAACAATAACCACATGTAGTCATATGACCACACTCAAACCGGCGGAAGCGTGAACAAATCTTGAGCATCCCTGGCATCATATGCAAAGCAATGTTTCGCTCACACAAAGTGCAAAAGAACAGCTTCATACTGCTGTGTCTTCTCTGTGTGCCAAAACAGACGCACACTTCAGTGAATAAAAACTTGACTTCTAACCTGAGGAAACATTTTGCACTGAATGTTAAAAATGTTAAAATGTTAGTATATATAATTGTTATAATTATACTATACATATACTATAATATACAGTATATAATTTCTAAAAAAACAAAAAAAAAAACAAATCGGACATTACATTCATTACATTTGCAACAGTTACTCAGTACTTGAGTAGTCCCTTTTCACTCTTACTTGAGTAATATTATTTTGAAGTACAGCTACTCTTACTTGAGTACATTTTTTGGCTTCTCTACCCACCTCTGATACTCGGTGACCTCCCACCTCCGAACCTGGGCACAATGCCAAATGTTGTATGACGCAAATGTACCGAACTTTGGGATTAAGCAAACGAGTATGTATGCCTGAGATAGAGCGTGGATGCAGCCTTAGTTTCCAGCTCTTGTCCTCATAATCGGAGGTATTAAAAATACTTCAGACGGTTTAATATAAAAACCTAAGATGATTTATTTGTTTTTATTTGTTTGTACTCAAACCATAATAGCGCAGTGATATGGTGCTACATAAAACTCATAACTCAATTATGTACTGTAAGTTCTGTTGCTCCTATAAAGGGGTAGCGCTACTCGTCTAGCAGAAGTATTCCGCATCCAGCAGTTGTGTTAGCCTTGTTTATTCTTTCCTTAGTTTATGTCTTTTTATGAACTGACAGCAAAATATAGAAACACATCAAATCTGAACTTCAGTTCCAAATACTGTATAAAGGAAACTGACTCAACAATCAAGTTTGCAGCTCAAACTGGTCAAAATAAACGGTCCCAGGGAGACAGCTTATGACTGCTGCATAAAATCATTTTGGGTTTTTTTTTGTCAAAAGTTTTAGTCCCCCCCCCTTACCCCCCACCCAATGACAGGAAATCAGGGATTGACATGTTGAGGAACTGATTCTCACAAATGTCTAAATCTAAACAGGCATGACAGGAGGTTAGTTACTGTAGATAGGACAAACCAGGACTTTTTGACAGCTGTAAAAAAATACTTCTCACTCTCACATGCTGTTTGTCAACTTCTGATTTTGGGATGAGGGATTAATCCCTCATGAGATGAGATGACACTGTGAATGTCCTGCACTATTATCACCGTGTGAATTTATCCTACTATCCTATCCTAATATGATGCATTCAGGCGCATTGATGAAAATGTTCCCTGTCATCACATGGTGTGAAAAATGAGATAAGCCGAATACCTTAAGAGCCAGGATCACAGCTGGAGGATACGTCAGCCCGGCCATGTTCGACGTCCTTCTGTACATCCTGTCCAACACACACACACACACACACACACACACACACACACACACACACACACACACACACACACACACACACACCACATACACAGTCATGACTTCTTTTTAACTATAATGACAATTTTTACATAGAAAAGGTTACATTTATTTCTGTCGTACTGACACTCTGTATACAGATTGTGAACAGGTACATCACTGTTGCATGGAATATCTTCATATTATTAGGAGTTTAAGGCAATGCTGCAACCTGTTACACACATCCAAATGCCTGTCTTCAGATTTTTACTCAGAGTGGTCATGGCCTAAAGCGGAAATGTTTTTTTTCTTTCTTTTTCTTCTTTCTTTCTTTTGAAGTAAATAGTCTACCACTATGATCCTGGAAACACTGAAAAAAAAATCCAAGAGACAGAAATGTCAGGGCTCTCGATGTCATCACTGACTAATGCCTGCATGAGAGTAAAACATTCTAGCACAAAAAAACTCTTTTCTTGTGTCTTGATACACATTTGAGGGAGAAATAGATGTATTTATCAATAATATACAGTATATATATACACAGAGAGAGAGAGAGAGAGAGAGAGAGAGAGAGAGAGAGAGAGAGATTACCTATTTCCTTGTCGTTTTTATATTTCATCCTTAACCATGGATATGCATTTGTGCATTTGGACGTGAGCAACTCTGAAAAGCACTTCCTTGATCCCTGCCTTGAAATTTTATGAGAATCCCAAATGAAAACAATCTTATGCACTTCAATCTATCATTTCTCTTACATTAGAAAAAAAAAGGAGAAGTGTAATCATAATGGAAATCGCACCTGACACAGGGACAAGTCAATATTTCTTTTTTCACACTGAGCATTTCGGTTGAACAAATCATTTCATGAGACAGACAAACAGCCTTTCAGGAGATTATAATAGAAGAAAGCGGGGAAAGAAAAAGTCTGGCTGTTTTTCTTATTTATTTTCTGCTCGAACGGTCAAGGAGAGCAAATGGATGTGGATCCAAGCAAAACCCCGAGCCTGCGCATTCCTCCGGTTTTCAGAAAAACAGAAACACAAAGGCTTGTAATGACAGGATGCACACAGTACAGATAGGCATAGGAATATCAATTATAAAAAAATATATATAAAAAAAATCAATGTAACTACACGATTGTCAGGGATTTTTTTTAATTCATAAAAAATAAAGTAAAGCCAATAATGGAAAAATTGACAATCTCTCACAATCCCTGACAATCGTGTAGTTACATTGATTTTTTATATATATATATATATATATTATATATATATATATCTTTGTTTACTCTAGTGCAAACCAAGATCATGAATTCATGACAATTTCACACACACACACACACACATCCAGTATATACACACATTGTATCACTTCCATTTCTCTCTCTCTTGCTCTCTGTCATAGAGAGAGAGAAGAGGGAGAGAAATGGATGTGATATATGGATACATAAAAGAGGTAGTGAAGCGAAATGATGAGGCCATGTCCATGTCTGTGGCCCTGAGCAAGCTGAAACAGTTTTCTCACATCATAAATTGGGAGAGAATGGAGGACACGAACTGAAGTTGGACACTTCTTTTAGCTTGTCTTGAATGTCACAGAGATGTGGTCTGAATCAGCAAGTGTTTAAACATGTAAAAGGTTATTTTATTGTTATTTCTTGCCGACAATGTAAGCTGGACATGTAATCTAACTTATAACTGCGACTGAACATGCGAATCTTTAAAAGTTTGTAACTTGAATGTTCATATGTAGGGGACTTACTGTGTGTGTGTATATATAATGTGTATATACATATGTGTATATATACACACACACACACACACACACACACACACACACACACACACACACACACAGTAAGTCGCCTACATACGAGTTACAAACTTTTAAAGATTTGCATGTATATACACAGCCATATAGTGTAAGAGCCCCATTTCATAATCTTTAGTAAGTGCTTCATCCTGATCTGGGTTGTATCAGGTATTCGGGGAACAGAGGGCATCCCAAGTCCACTCCATTCACCACAGAGTACAATGCACACACACACACACATTCTTACACTTATTAAGAGTGCTTGGACATGAAAAGAACAAGATGCAAAACTCAGGGCTAGGGTTAGGGTCGGACCTGAGAGCTGTGAGGTGGCAGCACACCATAAAATAACAGTTTAAACTATTATGGATATGTATAAAGACTTTTATTTTGATTAAAAAAATATATATTTTTTTTCCAATCTGAAAACTCAAACAGAACCCTTTTATGGAGGCCCATAGTTATCTAAGTGTCATTGAAGAACCATTAAAAAACATTATTTTTTTCCATAAGAGTGCAGTAAATTGCTATCCTTTTCGCTAGCCATTAAGATAATTATTTGATATAAATCAAAATGATTCGGCCATCTAACGTTAAAGGGATGACTATTCCCTGCTGAGATCCCTTAAAGAACCCTTTATTCCCCCTAGTGTATTGTACATTGATGCACTTATTGCTAACCATTAGCATAATTATTCCAGTATTATAGACCAGAATTATTAGACCATCTAACTTAACAACGGGACGGACATTCCCTGCTGAGTCTCCGTTCCTCTCCATGGTTCTTCCTCTATATCTTCATTAGAGGAGGATTTTATGTCTTCCTCACTTGTGGTTCAGGAACATATGATTATGCTTATTATTATTATAAAATCATTTAAATTATCATATTGTATTCTCTCTCACTCGTGCAAGGACACGTTATGTTCCAGTGGGAGTCTCGATGAGAAATAGAAAACATTGTTTCATTTCCTCTGAGACAAAAATGATCCAGGTATATACTTCTAGTATAATTTTGTTGATGGTGGTGATGAATCAGAGAGAGAAAGAAAGAGAAAGAGAGAGAGAGAGAGAGAGAGAGAGAGAGAGAGAGAGAGAGATTCCGCAACAGTTTCCATGGAAATGTTGAAAATTGGCGAGAGGTAGCATTCCTGATATAAGAGAGAGAGAGAGACAGACAGAGAGACTTAAATTAAAGAGTAGAATAATATGACTAAAGGAGATTAAAGAGGAGAGACTGAAGGGTGTAATATATATATCTATAGTGATGAATACAACGTGGTGTAAAAGAGGAGGGGAGATCATAGGAAGAGACATGGACAAATTAAAGATCAATGAAACGATAAATGAGTTTGGATACGGGAAAGAGAAACCGAGAAAGAGAGAGGATTAGAAAACTGGATAGAATAAATAAATAACATGATATTTAATTGCCTCCGAGTGGCGCAGTGGTCAAGTGCTCGCCCCATCATCTGGAGATCACTAGTTCTATTCCCGGGTGATGCTGTAACCTCTCACAGCCGGAGGTCACAGCTCAGAGGGGAGGGATGAGAGGTACTTAGTGCTCCCACATTAATCACGGCTCTACAGCCAATCAGGGCCGACTGTGAGCTGACGCAAGCGGAAGGAGCGGATTCCGCTCTTCTTCAGAGTGTGTTACGCTGCCCCCAACGGTATGTGAGCGAGCAGTTCAAAGAGAAGCGGTCAGTGGCGTCATGTGGTTCGGAGGAAACATGTGATATTCTTCGGCCCTCCCGGCTGAGTGGTGGTAGTAATCTTAATGTGGGCGCGCCCCCTAGTGACGGGGAGGAATTGGAGAAACTCTTCCCCTCCCCCTCTTTTTTAAAAAAGAAAGGATAAGGAAAAGGATGAGAATTCTGGAAAAAGATTGAATGAAATGAAGTGCATGTGAAAGATATAGGGTTTGGGGTGGAGAGGGATTTAGTTAAAAATGGATTTAGTTGTTTATAGAGGTCTTAAACAGATTGATTTAAGGTTTTTGGGATGAATTGGACAAAACTAATGCTTTTTGTATGTCAGTAAGAAACTATCAATGGTGTGTGTGTGT
>QMIH01000094.1:408668-441481 GCA_003987875.1 Clarias batrachus
ATAATAATAATAATAATAATAATAATAGATGGTGCACAAAATTAATAAATAATACTAGTATTACCCTATTATTATGTATTTTAATGACTAATAATACTATTATTATTAGTAGTAGTAGTAGTAGTAGTAGTAGTAGTAGAGGTAGTAGTAGTATTAACCTTGCTCTCCTTTTTTTTCAAATAATGTTTATGAGTGTCACATTATCTTTAATTGCAGGACTAGATTTTATATACAATTATGTATCATTATTCTTTTTACACTATTCTGTTTTGATCTTCTCTCCTTTTTATTTTTATTTATCTATTTTCTTTTACTATATAACTCCATTTATTTTCTTGTGACTTATAAGTTTTAGCAATACAGTGCAAATGTAAACATTTGTAATCCCAATAAAGCACCCATGAATCTTGAAACGAATCCTGAATGCCAGCGATGCGCCATGACAATTTTGCTTGTCCATTTGCATCAAAATGATGAACCATTGTTCACTTGTTTCCTGCACTGTTCACTTTAAACTGAGCAGTTTCACTTCCCAAAGTTTGGAACGATACTTAACATGGCTGAATACTCAGTGCTGTCCACTTCACAGGGAGCCACTAGCTGTTTGAAACACAGCCATGGTGTCATCATCTCCTAATGACTAACACCTGACACAGTAAATCCACTAATCTATGTTTTAAGAGTTACTGCACATTTTGCATTCATACTTATAAGTGCTGATTTTTTATTTTATTTTATTGTACTCTGATGAATATTCATGATTAAAATTCTGGCCATTTTTAGATAATGTGTGTTTATCCAAGACATATCTTTCCCTAGGGTCACTTTACCATTAAGGGCTGACACCTTAATACATTAATATATTTTATGTGTGTAAAATTATATGTTATGATTCACTTAAAAAATACATTATCATCATCTTCTTCATTGCCTATACCACTTTATCCTGTATACAGGGTGGCCTGGAGACTATCCCAAGAGACTTAGGGAACGAAGCAGGGTACACCCCGGACATGATGCCTATCCATAGCATGGCACACACACACTCACACGCTCATTCACAGACTATAGGCAATTTCGGAACACCAATTAGCATAATCTGCATGTCTTTGGACTGGAGGAGGAAACTGGAGTACCCGGAGGAAAACCCACCAAGCACGGGGAGAACATGCACACAGCCACCGATACTTGAATCAAACCCTCAACCATGGAAGTGTGAGGCCACAGTGCTAACCACTCACCATCTTGCCACCGATGTAAATTTTACATACCTAAATGTATTACAGGATGTAAGCAGCCTCTACATTTATATTTACTGTTCACAATATGTATCTTGTTCTCTAATTTCTCCTGCTAATATCTAACATACTGACTTACAGTGTTTTCTTTTCCTTTTTTTTTTGAAAATGAAAGGGTACCTTTCCACAAAGATTCCAGCCTGCACGGCATGGACGATGCTGCGAAACCGTGGCTTCTCCTCTGGCCGCCGTCGCACGACGCCCATCTTACGTGTGAAAGTAGATGCCAGCCAATCACGCACCTCCATGGGCACGGAGTCCGCCTGGATATCACTGAGCTCGTCCTCTGTATCCAGCAGGCGTCTGAAGAAAAAAAAGAGTCATTTTAACAATGCTAATGTGACTAATGAAAATGAATGAAAGCTAACAACCACCAATTAGCATTGTGGAAATATGGTAATTACTGGCGAGTACCTTTCAGCCCTTCTTACAATATGGCATTTATTTGACAAGTAATTTCAGTCTCAACGTTCCGGTTATGAAACAGCCTTTGTTATACACTATAGGTGAACTGCTTGACAGCAAAATTAGCTAACTCTGCTTTTGCAGTTTTTAAGGACCCCAAGTTTTTTTTTTTTTTTTTTTCAAATGAAGCAAGATGTATTGAAAACTAATAGGAAATATTTTGTGGCACAAAGGTGTTTAAAAAGACAAATGGCTAAATACTTTGTCAAAGTGAATTGGGTCTATTAAGTGTAAATTTTCTATGGTAATTTGGTCATTTATGGATACAATTTACTATCAATAATATGTAGGTTGGGTTTTATGTATTCATCTTCTATACCGCTAAACCACAACGCTGCTGTATAGTGCCGCCTAACTGAGTTTTAATTTAAAAAATTATAAATAAATAAATAAATAAATCATTATCGGTCTCTTCAGCTTCCAGTGTTAATTTTACTTTAGTACATGACCACAGCTCCCTATCATAGTAAACATATAAACCGTTTAACCAACAGCTTCGTGCACGACACGTGAATTCTGTCACGTTCGTTAGAGTACCGGGAGAAAAATTGGAGTGTGTTCAAAAATTTCAGCTTGGTTAGCGCCTCCGAACTAAATATTCCTTTAACGCCTCAGTATCGATTCTTAACCACAGTTATCAAGTTGTTATCGATTCTTAAGCATTGTTATCACCTCCTTAACTGTTCAGCAGCCAAAAATCCTCGTATTAAATGTAGATGGAAGTAATGACAAAATTACCCAAGTAATATTTTAAGAGAAATATGGATGATTGAACATAATTAAATATTACAGTTCAATGCAAAATATAAATGTTGTCCTCTAAAATGTCTGTGGTTTGGTCATTTCTGTTAATTTCATAATAAAGTCTGATGACAAATTTACCATTGAAGGTTTTATTCCGAAAATATTTTGGTATAACTGTTTACTTCTCATAACTTTACAAAAGCTTCTGAGATTCTGAAAGTAAGGGTCGTTGGTTTTGCATGTACGTACACACGCGATGCCCCCACCGTGCATACACCAACCATACCCCTTATCCTGCATGTCTCAGGTTCTGTATATTCTAGCAAGACAGAGAAAATTACAATATCTGAATTGAGTTTAATCAGACACACAACAGTGCATCAATATTTATATTCACAACATTATTCAGTTTATTTAAATAAAGTAACAAACACACTTTATTTATTCAAAAGAACAATGCGTTTAAATTGATAACGGCTCAATTTGGGATTGCTATGCTTGAAAATTTAACAAATTGGTACCAACCGGAACAACTCCAGAGCCGATTTCTCATTCGGGAGCATCATCTATCATCTTCAACATCAATGCTAGCTAAACGGCTAAAATTCTCTATGTCTGTCAGCATTTTCTGAGAGAATTTCATAATAATCATGAGGCACTGTCTTTATAATCTCCACTGCTATTTTTAAACTAATTCATCAGAATTTCTGAGAGAGTCATGGTATTTACCATCTCCATGGTTAATGCTAGCTCATTGACAGAAATTAGCCAAAATGTCTGAGAGGATTTTTAAGTCAGACGTATTCTTAATAAATACATGAATGCATTGAGCTAATCACTGAGGAACTTCTGAGAGGCTTTTTAAGTCAGTCATAATCTTAAAAAAAAAAAAAAAAAAAATTTGTGAGACTTGTTTTTGAGTTTTTTGTTTGCTTGTTTTTAATATGAACAGTTACAGCTAGCCTGTTAGCTAAAATAAACTTACTGTAACAGGATTTTTCTAAGTTTTATTATTATTATTATCATTATTTGTCTTTATCATATTAATTAATTAATTAATTAATTAATTAATTTTCTCTTATTATACCCAGCTTTCTGAGTCAAGCTAACCTGACAGGATCACTGAGAGGAAGTTCACGTCATAGCCATAATATTTACAACCATCTCTGTTAATGCTGGTAAATTCATGAATCTTACAAACAGGCCCTGTGTATAAATTTAAAATGACACTCTATTACGTCACAGAGAGGACATGGTCTTTTGTCGGGCTTATAGCTCGTCTGAGTTTCTGCAGTAGCAGAATGACAGGCTTTATACTGTTTACTGGACCAGGCAAAATGACGTCCTTTAATTCAATAATAGTCGTGTCCTGGAGGCATCGTTTTGTTAGCTGGTCTGAAGTCATGAGTAAAATTGTAGACTGAAAATGACTATTAGAGAAGACTGGAGGGCCTTGAGTCAAACAAAGATCAAAGAAAAAGAAAAGAACGATTGATATGAGATGATATTTAACATAAATACAAGGAAAAACAGCATTAACCCTTACCACTGATGGATTTTTTCCCCCCATATGTACAGTAGATATCTTACTAGAACAGGTTCAACTAAAACACGTTCAGAAGACAAACATGCAGTTTCTGTGGTGTAACAAGCTGTAAAGCTGCTGCCATGGCAATGCACATCTCTCCGTGGTCATCATTAGGGAAATACGATTAATCATGGTGGCATGCTGCTTTTAAGGGAGAAGCGAACAGAAGATGGAGGTAACAACATAGCAAGGAGGAAGGTAGAGTGAGATGAATATTCAGTGAGAAGAACTGAGAAACAACACCACAGGTAGAAAGCTATCCATAGAGTGAGAGAAAAGCAGTGAATCACGAGAAAGCGTAAAGACGGAAAGGAAATTGTGTGTGTGTGCGTGTGTGTGTGTGTGTGGTGTTAAAAGAGGAGAGAAAGATGAAAGATCATAGAAAGACAGCTGGAAGAAGTACAAAGATTGTAGTGAGAGTGAGGGTAAAACAGGGGAGAGACAAAGTCGGAGAGAGAAAGAGACAGGGGAATGCTAAGTAAATAGATAAAAAGAAGAGTAGACAACTTGATAGAGAAAGTGGGACAGGGAAATATACAGACAGGGTGAATAAGAAGGGAAATACTGAGGATAAAATAGTATATTTTCTCCAGGAAAGTGGAGTGGATATACAGAGAGGAAGAGAGGAATGAAAGCAACCAGTCATTAAGGTGGCATTTTGTATAAGCTTCTGCAGATAATTAGCGGTGCATGCTAACTGTACTAGTTATACTTAGTTACTATACAAACCAACAAGCTCTGCTACTTCATTCTCAGCTTTCCTTTCCTTCACAATGACTCTATACTCATTCATTGAGACATTGTACTAGAGTGTGTATTTAATTGCACTTTCAGGAAATGAAGATTAAGGTGTAGGCTATTATAATAAAGGCTAGTAAACTCTCTAAGAGAGAGAGAGAGAGAGAGAGAGATAGATAGAAACTGTCCTTAGCTATATATGTTACACTTCCAGTATACTCCAGCACACTAATGATGGGAAGTCTAGTGGCTCGGTTCTTTGAATCTCGTTCATCAAAATGAACGAATCTTTTTTGAGTCATTTAGTTCTTTTGTTCAGAAATAAAATAAAATGTTACATTTCCAATAAACAGACACTGAACACGTCTACATACACACATTTTGGCTATAGTTCCAGTAATGAAAATATTACAATGCAGCTAAGGAATAAAATAAATTACAAAATGGCTTTGTAATAGATTAATTTTTATTTTGAAATCTAGCTTCTTTAGTTAAAAAAAGTCCAACCACCAGTTATTTTATTACACAGTACACCCTATAGTCCCTATAGTGGATAAATTAAACTGGCAAATGGCAAACTTACCTTACATTCTGTACAAATGTCATTACCAATAAAGAACTACAATACAATATACAGAATATTATTTTTATCGAGAAGTGAAGCAATGAAATAATGTTTGTGCTCAATGATTTCTGTATACACTTATCATTTAAGGCCAAACTTATTTTTGATTATACATTTATGACTAAATTTTCAACATTTGCCAACCCAATGAAGCCTACAGTACATATAGATTCTGATAAAGACATAGTTTTCCACTAATTCTCCCACACATGCTCTAAGCCTGCAAATGTTTAAGTGGCCAGTGTGTTTAGAGAAGTGTGCCGGACATCGCCAGTCCTCGGTGTCAAATCAGCAAAAAACACTTTATCCATCATTCATCCAGGCCTTTAGGTGGCGGTAGTGTACCACCTACTTTGCCTTCCGCAGAGAAAAATGAAGAGGAAGACTAAGAAGCCAAAGCGGACGGTGAAGGGTTTTTTCGCGCCGCATTTAAAATTAATTATTATCGACAAGAAGTTAAAATGTAAGTTTAAAAAAAACAAACAAAAAACTGTTATACTTAGCTGAAAATGACACATCTTACGTTCGTTCTTAAATTGCAAAAGGAATTCAAATGCTACCTGTGGGTGGATTAGCATGTTTATTAGCATATCTAGGTAACTAACATTAGAAACTAAGTATTATTAGTGGTGCTTGCGAAGCGAAGCACTACTATTATAATCTCACAGGCTTATTTTTCTTTTTATATTTATTATTCTTCTTCCATACAAAAGTTTGGCGCGTAACTAGTCCCGCACCGTTTGTCGTAGACCCATGAATGAGGTGTCAGAACGTGCGGCTTGGTCGGGAATGGGGTGCTATGACTTTTCTGCGGGGGCAATTAACCTCCCCAAAAAGTCCCATAGACTTAACATTGAGAGCAAATTTGACAGATTGTAGCGCAGAGAGGGAATTTTGGAGAATGCTAAAAATTTACCACATTTGTAGAGGTTTGCAACCTGTGTCAGACCATAGCCAGCAAGAGGGTATAAGTTCTACCCCCGGGGCAATAGAGCTCCCCAAATTTGCCCCATAGACATATACAGTACATACCCTGCTGAGGTTTTGCAATCCTTTGCACGTGCGCGCCCAGTAGAAAATGAACAAATCGCTCTCTGAGACTACTTGTTTTTCTGATTCACGTTAAAGACTTGTTCAAAAAGAATGAATTGTTCATAAATGACCCATCACTACAGCACACTCATATGTATATATTTATATATATATATTAAAAAAAAATTCACTATGATGGGCCGATCCCCCTCAAGTGAGACCTTCAGATAACAGCTTTGTTTGGAATACAACTCCGAGGTGAATGAACACTCCAGCTGAGAGAGAGCACTCAACACTTTTGATCATTTTCTCTGTCTATGGCAAAAACTAGACTAATGTGGAAACTCATTAGAACAGATGTGTTCAAACTTAATATTGCACATGTAGAAAAGGAATGACATATTTTATTAGCACTTAGCTTGTCTGGAGTATGAAGTTGAATGTAATGAGTAAGTCATCCAGTCATTAAACTTGCGTTTTTTTTAATGTTTCTGCAGATAATTAGTAGAGCAAGCTAACTGTACTAGTTATACTTTGTTACTAGAAAAAACAGCAAGCTCTGCTACTTCCTTCACAGCTTTACTTTCCTTCACAATGTCTCTATATTCATTCCGTGAGACATTGTTCTAGCCTGTGTACTTGACTGAACATGCAGTAAGTGAAGAATAAGGTATGGGTATACATAACACTCAATTTAGGTTCTCTAAAATAAGTTAGGAATGTTACCTGCCTGTCCGTCATGAATGCAATTTTAATTCATTTCATTGTTGAACCTCACTGTAGTCACTCTATTTGGTAAAAAAGCACTGGAACTTCATATTGTGAATTCCAATAATTGAAGTAAAGACACACTGCTTGGCCAAAAAAAAGTTGCGCACTCTATAATTTCATTCAGTCGTCTTTAGCTTTGATTACAGCACACCATGTGGTGGCTAGTTCCTGTGTGAAAATGAATCCTCATGCTCTCAGAACCACTCTTTCACTACTTGAGTCTTGGCCTGTTCCATCAGGGAAGAAAAACTCCATAGATGTGATAACTTGGTCATTCAGTACGTTCAGGTCATCAGCTGACTTCATTTTATTGCCGCATAATGTTGCTGAGCCTAGACCTGAGCAGTTGAAGCAAACGAAGATCATAACACTGCCTACAAAGGCTTTAACAGTGGGCACTATGCACGATGGGTGCATCATTTCATGCTCTTCCCTTCTCACCCTGACACGCACATCGCTCTGGAATACAGATGAGTCTATCTGAACTCATCAGACCATACAACCTTTTTCCATTGTTCCAAAGTCCAATCTGTATGTCTCTAACAAATACAAGCCTTTTTTGTGATAATTCTCATTAACAAGTTTTCTTATGGACACACAGCTGTTAAGTCCCAATCCTGTGAGCTGTCATTCTAGGATAAAAAATGCTCTTATATCCACTATTAAACATAGCTCTGTTCAACTTCCCAAGTGTTTAAGTGTTTTCCATTCATTATTTTTTTCCGACCACATTTCTTCTACAAAGTTGATGGTTCAGCACTATTCTTCCAGCTTTTGATAAAGTACTGAAGGGTTCTTAACCCAGTTCCAGTAATTTTTTTCCAGGCAGTATATGTTTCTGTAATACAGTATATGCTGCAGTATAGTAACTAGACTTAATACTTTGATTTTAGTATTCAGTGCACGAGTATTAGAGATTGTGTGTACCTCTAGACGGACTTTGAATAAAAATATTAAAAAGAGATGTCACTCACCTCGTTTCATCAATGTAGACCGCTTCCAGTACTGAGGCGGCATATTCAATGTTCTTCCTGAGATCCACAACATTCACCTCGCCCTTATCCAGCTGCTTCACTAGACATCTCAACCTGCAGGAGACAGAGATCAGAAGCAATTTAAATCTCTGTGACCAGATCAGTGATTACAGTGTGTAGCTCAGACTTGTATATCTAGATTAGACACCTACTGTATGTCCAGATCAGACTCATATAACTCACATGTTTAGACCAAACTCAAATAACTAGATTAGAGTGTTTTCAGATCAGACTCATAACCAGATCAGATGTTTATATAGAGATCAAGCTCATATAAAAAAAAATCAGTCTCAAATAAAGACATCAAATCTATGTATCCAAATCAGACTCATAACTCAAATAGATGTATATATCCAGATCAGGCCCATACATAGGTAAAGATCAAACATGTAATATTAAGATTATATCCAGTATATACAAAGTGTACAGATCAGATTCACTCTACCAGATCAAAAACACAAGCTCTTAAAAGCCCTGCATAAAAAAAACAGCTAAGATTCATGTACACCTTGATCGGATTCTCATGATCATCGTGTACATGAATATTTATTTTATTTATACATACCAGAAAGAATTTTACACTAAAAAAGGTATCAAAAGGAGTTCTACGCAAACATTTTCATGCAAGGCAAAGAAGTCCAGTGAGAGATCTACACCAGTCTGTTCTTGTACCACAAATCCGTAAAAAAAAGCCACTGTTTCAATCAATCCCACGCTTCAGAGATTAGCCCTGGCTTATTGTTCTTGAGCTGGTGGGATTCGGAGTCTGTCTGTCAGAAACTCTAATCGAACAGAGGTATAAAAGACTCGAGCCGCTCTGTGTCTGCAGCTAGCCAAGCAGAGAGCGGCGCTATTGAACTCGGTAAACCGACCGCATCTTAGTATTTCCTGTCATTGTTTAAAACCAACAGGGACGTAATGGTGTACCAAACAGAGTGCCATGTGGCCACTCGCATCTGTGTTGGATTCATGAAGTGTTTTCGCTTTATATCTGCCTTCGCTCATTGAGCAAATACACCATTCTGTGTGTGTGTGTGTGTGGGTGTCTGATTAGCATTCGCCCGTGTTAAACCCAGCAGTCCTTAACGCAACACTGTGAGTCCTTATGGAAGTTTTGCAGCAGCAGAAACAGTGTGGGATCTTGACACCTGGCTTACAGATACCACTTAACGCCCACCACCAGAATCTCTCTCTGGAGCAGATTTGAAAGTGCATATATATATAATTATAAAACAGAGAGAGCTCAAGCGAGAGAGAGACAGACAGAGAGAGAAATGACACACAGCAAAACCAAAGTTCTATAGCAAAAAAGAATGGATTTCCAGAAACAAAGGGATATTGAGTTATCATAGATTGTCAGCACAATGTGTCTTTGAACACGATTCTTGAGATTTTCAAAGCACAAAAGTTTTTAAAAAGCAGTTTTACTGCTTTACAAAGTCTTATATTTTAAGGTGCCATTATATTAGGTACACATTTCTGGCAGTGGGCAGACACCCTTGTCCAGAGGAACTTACATTTTTTTAAATCATTATACATCTGAGTAGTTGAGGGTTAAGGGTCTCAACTCAAGGGCCCAACAGGAGCAACTTGGTAGTGCTTGGTTAGGAACCAGGGACCTTCTGACCAATAGTGCAACAGCTTAACCACTGGTTTAGTCACTAGAAAGGGACTTCAGTCCCTTATATTCCTAGACCAAAGATATTATTGAATATCTAGTGCAGGTGCTGCTATGAGTGTACCAAGTTGTTGCTGGGTGGTAAACACTCCACTTATCAAGCATCTCTAGCCAAGAGAACATCCGTGGTGAAAGGGGGGGACCAAAGGAATATTTAGACAAATTTTGAGACTTGGCAGCGTTTGAACGGTAATAAAGAGATCAAAACAATAGCAAAGCCAACCATGGGCATTCTGAAGCCCTGCCCCTTTCATCTATTTCAGGGGTCTCAAACTCAGTTCCTGGAGGGCCGCAGCACTACAGAGCTTTGTTCCAAACATAATTAAAAACACCTGATCCAACTAAACAAGTCATTATGGCTTATTTGAAAACGTCATGGTATGTATGTTGGAGCAGGGTTGGAACAAAACTCTGTAGGGCTGCGGCCCTCCAGGAACTGAGATTGAGACGCCTGATCTATTTTATATTAGTAATGGTTTAACCAGTGCTTTAGTCTCAACTAGATGTTCCTGTTTAAAGGACGACCTGACATAATGCGAGATTTCAACCATGTACATCTCAAGTCAGTGCTTCCTAAATTCCATCAGTATGTGGACTCATGTGCATATCGGGCAGAGCCCCGCCCCTATCTCAGATACTTAGGCCACATCTCTGTTATGCTAATTCCAGCATACAGACCACTCGTCGGGCGTTCAAAACCAGTTCTGAAGCAGGTGAAAATGTGGCCAGCAGGAGCCATCTCTGCTCTTCAGGACTGTTTCGAAAACACTGACTGGAACATGTTTAGGGAGGCTGTGACTTATGGCAACTTCACCGACTTCAGTGAGGAGGAGTACACGTCATCAGTGACCAGCTACATCAAGAAGTGCACCAATGATGTCACTGTCTCCAAGAGCATCATCTCGCACGCCAACCAGAAACCGTGGAGTACTGCAGAGGTGCGTGCATTTCTGAAGAATCGAGAATCCTCCTTCAGAGCGGGGGGACAAGGTGGCCCAAAGAACACCAAGGGCCAAACTGTCCCGGACCATCAGAGGGGCAAAGCGCGCAAACGCCCAGACAATGCATAACCACTTCAGGTGACACTTCAGAGGTGACACACGGTGCATGTGGCAGGGCATACAAGCCATCAACAACTACAGGACATCATCACCTGCCTGTGACAGTGACGCCTTCCTTCCAGATTCGCTAAACAGCTTCTACGCACGATTCGACATGCAGACCACCCCTCTCCTGAACGACCTTGTGCTGTGTCTCACTACGGCTTATGTGAGGAAAACTCTATGCAGAGTCAACCCACGTAAAGCTGCTGCACCAGACAAAATCCCAGGCAGAGTGCTCAGAGAATGTGCAGAACAGCTGGGAGATGTTCTTACCGACATCTTCAACATCTCTCTGAGCAGCGCCATCGTTCCTACATGCTTCAACTCTACCACCATCGTCCTCACGCCGAAGAAGTCTTCTGTGTCCATCCGGCACTGACACACCTTGACAAGGAGGACATTTACGTGCTGTACATAGATTTCAGTTCAGCATTCATCACTATCATTCCCCAATACCTGATCGGGAAGCTGAGCCTGTTGGGCCTGAACACCTCTGTAATTGGATCCTGGACTTTCTGACCGGAAGACCTCAGGGCTGTGTGCTCAGTCCCCTGCTGTTCACACTGCTGACTCATGATTGTGTGGCTCCATTCATATCATCAAGTATGCTAATGACGTGACCGTGGTGGGTCTCATCAGCAAGAACGACGAGTCAGCGTACAGAGAGATAACCTATAACAATAACCTGTCTCTGAACGTTGCTAAGACGAAAGAGATGGTTGTTGACTTCAGGAGGACACGGAGCGACCACTCTCCACTCATCATTGACTGCTCCTCTGTGGAGGAGCACAAAATTCCTGGCTGTCCACCTGGAGGAGAACCTCACCAAATCCCACAACACCAGCTCTCTGCATAAGAAAGGCCAACAAAGTCTTTTCTTCCTGACAAGGATGAGGAAGGCCCAGCTTCCACCACCGATCCTCACGACCTTCTATAGAGGAACCATTGAGAGCAACCTGAGCAGCTGCATCACTGTCTGGTTGGGGAATTGTGCCATCTCGGACCGCAAGACCCGACAGCGGATAGTGAGGGCAGCTGAGAAGATCATCAGGGTCTCTCTACCCTCCATGGAAAAAGGTATGAAAGCATTCGGGCACTCACATCCAGACTGTGTAACAGCTTTTACCCACAAGCCATCCGTCTCCTCAACACATCTTACAATTTGTTCATACCTACCTACATGAACTGCTCTTTTGCAAAATATTTGCACAATGTTTATTACTTGCTATTTGCACAAAGTATTTTTACATCATTGCTGCTACTTCAGGAATGTCTAATGTTTACTGTTTCTTCCTCCACTACCTCAACTCATACCTCATTACTACAAAAAATATTGAAACGTGTTACATTGTTGTATTGTCAATCTGAAGCTCTTTGTTTGCACATTTGCACATGCACTTTGTCTGTTGTCTTTCGTTGTCTCTTTTTATATAAGAAGAGAAAGTTTTCAGTTTACTTAAAAAAATTTTAATAGTAAATCAGTCATATCTTAGCTAGTCAGCTATTTAGATCTCTTAGTTAGCTAGCTAGTTCTGGTAATTTGTTTTGTAAATTTATGTTGTTAAATTTATGTTGCATGTATGTAGCACCTTGGTCCTGGAAGAACATTGTTTCGTTTCACTGAGTACTGAACTGGATATGGTTGACAATAAAATGACAATAAAAGCCTATTTGACTTACTTTCACTCACTCATTGTCTATACCGTTTTATCCTTCATACAGGGTTGCCGGGTGCCTGGAGCGTATCCCAGGAGACTTGGGGCACGAGGCAGGGTACACTCTGGACGGGGTGCCAATTCATTGCAGGGCACACACACACACATACACACACTATGGGTTAATCGGGGAATGCCAACAAGCCTAATCTGCATGTCTTGGGACTGTGCAAGGAAACCGGAGTACATTGAGGAAATCCTATAAGCATGGGCAGAACTCCATGTACCCATGACCCTGGAGATTCAAGGTGATGGTGCAATCACTAAGCCAGCATGGCACCCCTTTACTTTCAGTCAAGGTAAATCTAGCAACAAGACAAGCATATTCCAGGGGCGCCGTATATTGGCTGACCATGTGCTCTCACCCCTGCCTACTAACAAGAAACTGGGATATGTGAAGAATAAAGGCTGAAATTAACTTATCTGAACTTATATAGCAAATACAGTTTTTATTAGGAATGCACTGCAAGTTCAGCAATCAACATTTTTTGTTTCATTCAAAATGTATAGGAACAATTGTATAGAAAAAAATTGGCCTACAGTGATGTGTGACAGATATAACATTTAAATATTTTTCAAATAAGGTTAAGGTGTAAGATCAGATAAAATTTTAAATCTGAATATTGTACTTACAAAGCATAACTCATAGGTTTTACGATAGAATAAAGCAGCAATTCCTTCTGTTGGTCATGTTTTTAATGGATACAGTTTCTTAGAGAAGAGTCGAAGTAAAAGGATTTAATATGGAGTATTTTAAATAGTGGCGAGTTTGTGGGTGTTCTGGTGGGGATTTTATTGGAATTCCTAAAGGACTAGTTATGCAGAGCTCTCAGTTTGTTAGTTTAAAGAAATTATTGTGGAACATTTCAGAGTAGACACAGGAGGAGCGGTCATGACTGGAAGTGCTTTTTGTGTAGAAAAAAAAAAACAATAAGACAAAGATATGCAAGTTTCACTCCTCGCGCTAACTGTACTAAAACCAGTGCAGAGAGAATGACGATTCTTCTTTTTTTTTTAAATTGGACAAAGCATTGTTTAGAAAAATTCTAAAGAGGCTTAGACATCATGTAGTAGTCTTATTTTGATGTAATTCTCGAGAACCGTTCTGTGCTGTCAGTTTGAAAGATTTTTTTTTTTTTTTACGTATTCCCAAACATCATCTTCCGAGAAGACAGACAGAGGCGACGGAATATGAAATGGCTCTTCAAAGTCAAGTGTGGCAATTTTGTCAAATTACAGCTCGACACAGTGAATCGAGGCTCTGCCGTTTTGATAATGCCACGTAATTGCGGAGTAGACAAAAGCTAACGTCTAGGATTGGGAAGAGAATTTTACAGTGAAATTTAATGTGCTTCTTTGTGCAAATCTGTTTGTACAGTCGTAAGCATGCGTACAAATTTCTATCAAGACTATAAAAAGATTCTTCACGTTCTTCAAGGCATAAGGATGCAGCAACGATAAGTGCACCACCAGAGGCATGAAGTAGAGTTCGGTTCATGTCTGTGAAGATTCTCAGTCATCAAGATGAGGTTATCAGGAAGTCATGTCAACTGGACTCTAGTGTTAGGTACTGTAGAAATGTTTCACTACTCGTCCGAGAAGTTTTCTCAGTCTGAGGAAAGTTCCTTATATTTGAGCCCTGCAGGATCAAAGGGGTCCTCCCCTGTCTGAAATGGCTCATTCTGGGAACAATAGAGAAGGTACTGTATGAGGCAGGTATGAGAGCGTGTAAGGCAGGGTCGTTAAAGAGTAGGATGGGAGAGTTGTTTAGAAGAAGGAGCACTAGACAGAGAGCGATTAGGGAGAGAGTTGTTAAGGTGTAGCAACCAGACAGAGTAAGGGGAGTCCTTAAGTGTGGCTTTCCTGGTGGACCCGTGAAGAGATCTTGATCTTTCTGGGGATGGATGAAAAATAAGAGACAGGCTGTGCCTTTTACCCCTCTCGAACCTGACATTAGTTTTGAGCCTCTATCCTCTCCGACATGACTTAATCTCCAGATAGAGTTTAGTTTATTATGCGTTAACTCTATATTTATTGCTTATATTTTAGTTGTTTTAAAAGCCAGTCTCACGTTTTTCTCTCTTTAAAAAAAAAAAAAAATTCAATTAATTAATTCGTTCATCAGTTATTCAAATTAAAATTTTCAACACTCACTCACTACAGGCAATTTGGCAGCACCAGTTAGCCTAATCTGCATGTTTTTGGACTGTGGAAGGAAAAGCATGGGAAGAACATGCAAACTCCATGCACACAGACCCGATGTGGGAATCGAACCCTGGACCTGAAGGTGCAAGGCAATAATGCTTACCACTAAGCCACCATGCCGCATTATACCGTACAACTGCCTGTGACCTAAAAATAAAGATTTCTCTACAATGAAATTAATTGCACTAGAAAGTAAAATTAGATTAAAATTGATTTTAAAAAAGTAATATAAGAATTAAAAAATTATAAAACATTATACACATTTTGGCTGAAAATGTACAGTACAATATGTTCAAAGTTACCAACAATAAAATAGAATTAAAATATAATTTTAAGGGTTATAAATTATGCAGGATTGTATAGACTGCACAGAAAGATATTCTGGTAATACTGTATTCTGTTAATTTCTTTTTTAAATGAGCACATTAATATAAACACGCCCATTGCTATGAACTATAGCCAGAACCACAGTCATACCTAATAGAGCTGAGATCTGTTATTAGTAAGCTGCCACGATGGTGAGTTCTGGATGATGGGAACTGAACTGCAGAAACGAGAACTGAAGCTACCATGAGAGAGGCATGAATGTGAGATCCAGCAGCAGAATATGACAGACAGAATTAAAGTCTAGGGAAAAAAAACTTGATCTAACTTGATCATGACACTAGACTTGAGTTGAAAATGGCAAGATGAGGATGAAAAAAGCTTTAGTGTGCCAGTTCAAGGATGGCGCCTACTTGAGCTTGGCTGAGAGCCCAGTGGATATCAAGTAGAGGATCACACTCTTAGAAAGGGTGCTTCCCAAGTTTTTTGAACAGTTATTTGAATATATGCATATTAAGTATTTAGAAGCAGGTTCGGTGAGACACCTTGGATTGTAGGTAGAGAGGTAAACACACACACACACCAAAAAAAAAACAGTGTTCTAAAGTGCAGACAAAAGCAACATAAGACAACCTGGAGTAGTACTTGATGTGGTGTACCATTCTGGCACAGTGTGTTAGGTGCATTAGTGTGGTTTGAGATGTAGTCAAATAATTTAGCTTGCCTAACATTTTCATGTCACTGTGAATCTGTTTAATCATACTAGGTCTATTCAGAAATTAAGCACGGCTCAGCCATTTTGCTAGACCAATACTCTCTTCTGTTTCTCTGATGCTGAATCAACACAAATGAGTGTTCTGGAAAGCCAAACCTATGGACTTAGTCATGGATGGATTGACGATGGCGAACAGGCATTTTGATTTTAAACTACATGGCAAATCTTTGTGGACACCTGAATATCACAGTTATATGTGTTTTTTTCCCCCCACACTGTCGCAACATACTGTTGTTGACAGCAATCAATTTTCTACAATGGCTTTTGTATAGAAGCCAGACCTTGTTCTGATATAACAATACGCAGGTTTACAAAGCGAGTACCATGAGGACGACAGGTTTTTTCACATTTAGAGATGTAGAACTTCAGCTTCCTGCACAGAGCCCTGGCCTCAACCCCACTGAACACTTTTGGGATAAACTAGAAGACCAGACCTCCTCATCCAAAATCAGTGCCTAATCAGTGTCACCAACTTACATATGTACAGGTCTCTGCAAAAAGTCCTGAGCCAGCCCTCATTTTACCATATGAAAGTAACTTAAATTAAATGATGCAGGGCAGCACGGTGGCTGTGGTTAGAACCTTTGCCTTGCACCTCCAGGTTCTGGGTTTGATTCCCGTCTTGGGTCTGTGTGCATGGACTTTGCATGTTCTCGCATGCTTGGTGGATTTCCCCCAGGTGATCCAGTTTCCTCCCACAGTCCAAAGACACGCAGAATAGGTTAATTGCTGGCAGCGTTTGAGGGTGTGTGTGCACCCTGCACTGAATTGGGACCCCATGCCTCATGCCCTAGGTCTCCTGGGAGAGGCTACAGGCCCCCACTGTCCCCCAGAATACAGGGGAAAGCGGTACAGGCGCTACAGAACTCTGCACACCAAAACTGCCAGACACAGGAACAGTTTCTTTCCGCAAGCAATCACCCTCATAAACAGTTGAACTGGATCTTACAACCGTCCTCAAATCATCATCCAGTATTCTTTATATTGTATAACATTACCACCATGTCTCCATCAAACTCCCTACATGCACATTATTTCACTACCACTATATTACTTTCTTTTTGCACTACCTAGTATAGTACATATGATGCACACAGGGCTACCTGCCCTACCTTACAATCCCCTTATGTACACTATACGGCACATACTCAGGATCCTCCCACCTTATTTAATCATATTTAATCACAAGCAAAACATTGTAACTACTGTGTAATTACTTTTACAGTGTTTTTATGTTTGTCTGTACTCTGAGAGCTACAAACAGCCGGAACCAAATTCCTTGTGTGTCTCAACATACTTGGCGAATAAAACTCGATTCTGATTAAATGATGAAATTAAAGAATTGGGAGCAAATGTTTTACTGCGACAGGATGCAAAGTGCCTTAGGATACAAGTAGTTTATGTAACAACCTCAGCAGCAGCCTTGTTTCCCCTCTTGTCTGTGCCAACCACTCAGTGTTCAACATCACCAGTATACTTATCACCGGCCTGATCATCTCTCATCATCTGCACCTGTTTCTCACTGGTTCATGTCCACCAGTTAGATGTTGTTTAATGTTTGAATGATTCATAGGTCACTGTGTGGCCTAACATACAAAAACACATTCCTCTGAAACTTATCAGGTACAAGGACTGGACTGAAAATGAGAGTTGAAAAGTCCTTCAGGAAGCCTTGGGAACTATTCCTCAAAAACAAAAAAGTCTGGTTCTTTGGAAGAAAAATATGAAGAAATATGGGGCCCCAAGACAATTTTCACCCATATAGTTTTAATCTGTTGACAAATAGACTTCTAATAAGCCAAGAAATGCCCTTATCATAGTCCTCTTTCAATGTCCTTGGGTGCTCCAATAAAGACAACAACTGGGACTTGAACCTGATCCCTGGCTGTAGTGCCAATACCGAGGCTGCTATGCCTAAACTTACAGTGGACATTCCCAGCGGAGTGAACTTGGAGAACACCGTGTGAGAGAGCTTGATAAGCGTCTACATCTATGGCTTGCTATTTTTACTTACTCTGTTTACAGTCTGTGTGTGTGTGTGTATGTGTGCGTGTGTGTGCGTGTGTGTAGGCTGTTGCTGTGAGTTCCTGTAGTGATGGAATGGACCTATCTGGTCAGGCTGAGTGACAAACGAAAAGGTCAGCAACTCGATAAGGGTGATTTGGGAGCAAGCATTTATGTGACGTTATGTTTTCTTCATTCTGAAGGCCCCAGGCTAATAGCACCGGTGGACTGGGTGTGGGGGTGGGGTTATTGCCCAAAAAGAGAAGGGACAGAGTGTGTCCAAATAGCACTCCAGAATCAGAACATATACCCTGTAGCATTACGTGTGTGCATGTATGTGTGTATCACTGTGACACTGACTCTCTGGGCAGTCATGATAAAGCATGGTAATGGGAAGAGATTTAACGTTTCATCATGGTTTTATTAATGCAGCACTGTGTTATATTGTGTATTTTAAATTCATTCACTGAGACCATGCCTAAAATTGGTGGCATGGCGGCTTAGCTCTTAGCGCTGTAGCCTAACACCTCCAGGGCTCTAATCTACTGTACCACTCTGTGAGCATGGAGTGTACATGTTCTCCATGTGGTTGGGTTAGGGTTAGAGACATTTCGCACATTATAGGCTGATTGGTGTTTCCAAGTGTATGATTCGATTGTGTGAGTGTGTTCTTTTGCCATGCCATGGGATGGCACACCATTTAGGGTGCACCCTGCCATGTGCCCTGAGGATAGGGCTCTAGTTAGGGTCGCCCCCATATGACCCTAACCAGAATAAAATTACAGATAATAGATTCAAGATACTACAATTTTTCAGTACTGACACTGATAAATCTGCTCGATTTGAGAACAGGTATGGGATTCCACAATTCCATAGAAATGCAGAATAATGAAAATAACTTTGGTAAGATTGATTACATGTAAATTCAAATTAAAAAAATAATCAAACTACTCAAATACTTTCTTGCTCTCACTCATTCTCTTTACCACTTCTCCTGTACAGGATCGAGGCAGGTCTGGAGCCTATCCCAAGGTACTTGGGGCATTAGGTGAGGTACATCCTAATCAGTGCTAATCCATCGCAGGACCCAAGCACATACATACTCACTCACACACTATGGGCAATTTGGAAATGCCAATTAGTCTACTCTGAATGTCTTTAGACTGTGGATGGAAATCCACCAAGCACGAGGAGAACATGCAAATTCCACACACACATACCTGGAGATTGGACTAGAACCCTCGACTCTGGAGGTGGAAGGCCACAGTGCTGACCACTACACCAAAGTGCCACCTGATCAAATCACTATGCCATCATATTTCAGAAGAAACATTTTCACCTTCTTTCTTTAAAAATGTAGCAACAGCTGGTGATTATAGTTATGAATGGCATAGTTTTCTATTGAGCACTATTTCCACCTCAGGAAATAGTCCAGGGTCCCAGGTTTAATTATAACCTGGGGGTTACTGTCTGTATGTATAATTCCTCCTGTGCATGAAAAAGGGATGAAAGTGTGTATTAATGGAATAGCACAGGGATGCATGCAAAGTGTCTAATTTTTTTCCCAATCAATCTCATTTTCAGTCCAGTCCCTGCACCTGAGCAGTTTTAGAGGATTTTTTTGTTTGTTTGTTAAGTGACACAGTGATGTATGAATCATTCAAGCATTAAAAAAATATCTAACTTAAAGGCATGAACCAGTGAGAAACAGGTGCAGATGATGACGACTTGTGATCAGGCCAGTGATTAGCATAGTAGTGATGCTGAGTGCTAAGTGGTTGGAACAGACGAGAGGGGAAATGATGTTGCTGATGAGGTTGTTGCACAAACAAACAATTTTTATCTTTAGGTAGTTTGCAGCCTGTTGTACTCACTCGCTAATTCATCATCTATACTGCTTTATCCTGTATCCAGTCCAACAGGGGCCCTGAAGCCTTTTCCAGGAGACTCAGGGCATGAGGTGGACAGTCAATACATGTCAGTGCACAGACACATGCTCATTCTCTCACTACAGGCTATTTGGGAATATCAATTAGCCTAAGCTGCATGTCTATGGACTGAGGGAGAAAACCAGAGTACCCGGAGGAAACCCATCATGCGCAGGGAGAACATGCAAACTCCATGCACACAGACCCGAAGAAATGTAGTTCATTAAGTACCTTGCTTCTAATCCATCAAACTAATAAACAAGTCTTAAACTGGTTGAACTAAGTGTCTTAAACACACAAATGTCCTCCAGACCCCCCAAGATTAGGAAAAACCGACCTACAAAAGCAGAAGAAAATATGTATCCCTGATTTGGATTTTATTCGCACTCAGTTTGACTTCTATTTTAACTCGAATTTGCACACAGCCTGTGTAATTGGCTTCATGCTCACTAATGAGGCAGGTTTTGTTTTCCATAATCATAATGTAGATTAAAAGCTTAAGGCTTGGTCTCTGGGTTCGCTACGGTGACTCAGCACCCGAAACTTGACACCCGGCCTAAACACCACACACGGATGAGATATTACAGAGTACTATTATTCATTAATACTGTACATCTGTCCATTTCTAGCAATATTGTTCACATTCAGTACACGTGAAACAGTCACGTGCTCTTCCGGCTTCTCTTCCTATTACTGTGATATTTATGTAAGGTGTTCATTGTTTCCATGCCGCTTATTCTTTGTAGGGTCACAGGGGGCCTGGAGCCTATCTCAGGGAGCTCAGGGTACGAGGTAGGGGATATCCTCGATTGGGTGCCAGCATACTGCAGGGCACACACAAACTGGAACACTACGAGCAATCTAGGAACACCCAGATGGGCAGGGGTAGTTCAGTGGTTAAGACATTGGACCATGATCTAGAAGGTACCAAGTTCAAACCCCACCACCAAGTTTACCCTCACCAGGAATAAGTGTGTCTGCCAAATGCAGTCAATGTAAAACACCAATCAGCCTAAAATGCATGTCGTTGGACTGAAGGGGGAAACCAGAGTTCCTGGGGGGAACTCCCACCAAGCATTGGGAGAACATGCAAACTCCCCACACACGTACGTAGACCTGAGATGAGATTCAAACCTGCAACCCTAGAGGTGCAATAGTGCTAGCGCTAAGCCACTCTTCCACTATAAGTTATATTTAAAATAAGCCTTTTCATATCACTATAGCTGTTTACGAATGATACAGTTGGCAGCTTTTCTCCAGCTGGCTAGAAAGGATTTTTCTAAGTAAGCCGATAAATGTTCTTTTCAGGAATTCTTACAGATGCCCACTACAGTATAAACCCCTGCCATTACAAGTGGATAAAAAAAAAGAATAATAAAATAAAAAAACAGAAATGCGGGCTCACTAATAATAATAATAAATAAATAAATAAATGACAGAAGTAACAATGTCAAAGTTCTGTAGACAACAAAAGACGACAGTCCACGGTGAAGATTCATACTGTACAGACAATATCATGGACATATATTACTGTAAGCATGTCTGATCCAAACAGCAGTCTCTCTCTCTCTCTCTCTCTCTCTCTCTCTTTCTCCAGCAGCTGTGCTCCTTATCAGAGTTCAAACAAAGGCCATCATTGTGTGTTTTTGTGTGGTGCACAGTTTCTCACAGCAGACAAGGGCAAAACAGCGCTCCTGACGTCTGCAGCTCCTCCAGATGATGTATTAACCACTGACTCTGTGTGTGTGTGTTTGTGTACTACTTCCCATCACACATACGACTGCCGTAAACACAACACATGAAGTAATCTTTTCAAGCACGGGCGGAACTAAACAATACCGCATTCCTTTTCAGTCTGGCACCAAGACCCGGGTCGGCACTGGATTGTGGGACTGGGAGCAGATCTTGACACATGGCAGGAAACCAAAAGAACGTTAAAATAGCTGTCTATAACGGTCTGCGTGGAACTGGATATATGTGAATGTCTTTTACAAACACACACATACATATGCAGTGCTTCATTTAGGACCTCACAGAAACAAAAACAAGAGTGGAGCACAAGTCTGTCCCATTTTAGCCGCATCCGGAACCTTGCAGGCCACAGAGGAGCGATCAGCACTATCCTCACAGCGGGTTGCGTCCTTCGGGACCGGTCCTTATCCGCTCAGCTTTCCATATTTCTTTTTCCAAATCCAGAACGGCAAAGGTTTTTTTTTCATAGGCTTCCGGATGAGGCACCTAACCGTTGAGCAAGACCAGTTGTTTTCCCGAGATTTTTTTTTTCCAACCCATTTCACTAAACGACAAAATGTAAACGGTCGAACTATCCACTAAATCCACTTCAAACCAGCCAGCATGTATTTGATGTCTGAAAATTGCTTCATGTTCACCATTTTTCCTGATGCCTTCTAGCAAAAGATGGTTTTTTGATTTTTTTATGATTTACAGTCAGCTGATTGATTTTTTTTTTATTATACACATAATACAGAAAATGTGTGTGCCAGAGAAACTACTTCTGAAGTTAATGCAACATAGAAGTGATCAATCTTGCTTCCCTAAAAAGTTGCTGACTTAAGCCATTTTGGAGAGATGATTTTATATATGCCCCAAAAATGGCCATTTTTCAGCATTATACTATCTCGCTTCAAACAATAATCATTTAAAATGCTAATTATTCATATTTCTTTGACTTTTGATTGGTGTAAGCTTCTAGAAGCAGATGACCTGTAAAAATGGCTTAAAAAAAACCTGTAGTGACTGTAACCGTGTCAAATTCATGTTGCAATATCTTAACAATTTTGCACTTTAGAATAATACACCTTTTCAGGTTTATGTCTTTTCATGTGAAATCTTGATTGGCCAGGTTTCAGCTGAATGACAATTAAGATCAATGAAAGATTTCAATTCAAAAAAGGAAAAAATAAATAAAATAAATAAACTACATAAAAGGGCGTGAAATTGTATTTATCAAATGCGTTTCTATTACTAATAAAAATATAAATGTGTTTGCATAGCTACAAAAAAATAAAGCATGGATCGGGAGATAAGAAGCATTATGTATTATAAAAAGTGGTGTGGTGTTATAATTCACTTTTTCATCTAGATGAGATACTTTTTAGCACCAATACCGTGTTTTCGCTGAGTTGTTGTGGTCCATCGCGCAAGGCTTATTAGTCTAGATACTTTCCATCAAAAAAAACTTATAGGACTGAACATTGCGTGAGTTATTTTTAAAAAAATGAAGGATAAAGTAAAACTGCAGGGGTGCCATGGACTGGACAGACGTCTTGCCTTCACTTAAAGTCGCTGTGAAATGCCTTGATTGCCATGATTTGATTTTGTGTGTTGACATTTTTTCCGTCTTAAACTGGTCCAAGCGATAGCACTCTGAAGTGCTTGACTGAGTTGTGTACACAACAGCCTATAGCTTTCAAGACATCCCACAACCCCAATAAATCTAAACAGAGTTGACAGCACGAACAAGTAAAATACAGAGAAGAGCAAAGAGTTTAACATGGGCATGTTTTTTCCGTTTCCGATTATCCCTGCTGCCTTCACACAGTCAACTTTAACAAGGATGGTATCCGAGAGGATAAGACGCAGTGGGATTTATTTATTCATTTATTTTTCTGAATTAAAAAAGTGAGAGCAATAGGTAGAATAATATTGCTTACTGTAAATAACTGCTGAGATTCTATTGTGCATTTTCTCCCTAATTTAGTAGTACATACTCAATATTAGGGCACACCCCCATCAAGGCTACAACTATCAGTCAGGGAGGGCCGAAGACTGTCAGGTGTTTCCCCCAAGCCAGGTGCATCTTATCATGTGATGCCAGCCGCATCTTTTCGAACGGCTCGCACCGTTGGGGGCGGTGTAACACACTTGGAGGACAGCGCTATCCACTTGCATGAACTCACAGACGTCCGTAATTGGCGTAGAGCCGTGCGATCGCTAAGTGCCTTCCATCCCACCACTCTGATAAAGCTCGGCCAATCAGCTCTTTCCAGGTCTGCATGATCTCCAGATGATGGAGTGAGTGAATTAAGTAAAACATTACTAATGTTTTCTGTAAGTTGTGGACTTATACGGTAGGGTGGTTTGTAAATTGGCATTCTGGAAATTGCCTGATCAGACTGAATTATTGCATCACTGTCTCGGTCACACGAGCTAGGAGAAAAATCTTAACCTCGAGAACATTCCCATGAGCCCGCTCTGCCATTTTCTACATAAAAGTCTTCCGAAGAGACTCGCTGCCGTCACTCAAAGTCCCTCGGGACGCCGCGAGCGCTGCCAGGCCTTCACACGGCTCAACATTCCTAAAATTCACTGAGAGGAGTACACAGGAGCGTGTGATGTTTCCAAAGATGACTATCAGCTCCTTTTAGGCAAGAAAAACAAGCAGTGGGAAATGGGCACTTCTAGGTGATTTCGTGCCCCATTTATTTCTTAATCAAACAGATGTGTTCTTCTTTGCTTCACATATCTCGGTGCAGACATCTGTTGAATGTTTGGGAAGTTGTGAGTTGTTTTGGCTTTAAGATAAGAAAGGAAATATCTTACTGGGAATAGAATTTTTACTAGGAACTTAAGATCGCAACAGCTTCCTGAATACGACGTGTGTATCTCAAGTCTCTTGTACACAAAAGCTTGTGTTGTTTATGTGTTCATTCATTCATTTGTTTATTCGTCTTATTTAACTGCTTTATCAGGGAAGAGGTTGGCCAAAAGTTAAAAAAGTATTAAAAAAGGATTCACATCAAAGAAGAAGTTAGATCCCATAGTGCACCTCCTTTCATCCTTTTATTTTATTTCTCTCCTGAATGCGCTGTTTCAGTGTCTAGTTAAATGAGCTGAGCAATAACAGGCTTTTCTTATATGAGATCACATAAGGGGGAAATCTATTTGGCCTGTTTAAGCCATGGCCAATACAGGAATGGAAAAACTAAAAAATGTGGGAATGTTTTTTTTTTATCTGTGCGTGCACACTGGAGACCCATCTGAATGTCTAAAAATAATTAAAAAGTGAATTCTGCATAATAGATTTGCTTTAAAGTGGACCAAAATGTTTGTCCAAGGTCTAATTCTCACAATCTGGTTTGTAGTATTGGGTTTAGAAGCAGTATAGCGTGCTTTATGATGTTCTGTTGCCTCCACAAGAAGCTGAAATGGAAGAAAGTTAAAATAAATTACAAACCAGTTTTCAGATAAAAAAAATTGTTCTTACATACCACAAAGTAGTGTAATGTAAAGTAATGTGGTCAACAGTCTGTTCAAACACAAACCTTGCACATTTGTAGCACATGAGCAGCACATGAGCAGGCTGACGATGTCATGATGAATATCAAATATATTAATAGTAATTATACCAATTAGTTCTCATATGAGGATCACACACACACACGGATAAAATTTACTGGTCATTCAGGTCTCAAGAGGATGCCCAAACACCAGCCCCTGGATGCAGTGCCAATCCCAAGCCCAGATCAAATGGGAGGGTTGCATCAGGAAGGGCATCCAGCATAAAACCTGTGCCAAGATGTTGTGCGGATCGGATGGTCTGCTGGGGTTGACCCCTCGACAGGAGCAGCTGAAAGATTAACAACATCTTTACAGCTGCAGTTCTTTGGTCTCTTAACGTGTCAATGTAATATGATCAGCTTTGACATCACGGCCATTGACAAGCAAAGTGAACAACATTGATTACCAAATATACACCAGCAAACTGTCATAGGTTCATGGGCCTATGAACCATTTACCCATGCCTGCACAGGAACAAAGGCCCGGCTGTTCAATCCGATCTCACGGAAAAGCCAATGCAGCACAAATTGCTGAAAAACGTCAACGCTGGCCATGATCGAAAGGCACCAGATCCCCGGAGCAGGAGGCCCAGCAGCAGGCAAAGGGCCCAAGGCCACCGAACCAGCCTCTAAACTCTAAACCATGTCTCAATCCGATAGGAGAGTGGTCCTCAACCACCGAGCTGCGGACCAGTACAGGGCCATGGATGATGGTACCAGGCCCCACAGAAAGACTAAAAAACAGCATTTTTTTTTTATCACTTATTGAATTTTTTAACTGTTAAAACTAAGCTAATTTTATGAGCTAACTTTGTAACTCTGGAAACCTTCCTCAAAAAAAGGAAAGATTTTTATGGGAAAGCATACGAGACTCTAAGACTAGCAATAAAAAGATAGCATCCTACCTAAATAGTGGGTTTATCACAACAGGTTATTCACATGCTCTAAGCCCGCTCTGTGTAACAAACGTGGCCTTAAAAGTGTTTGAAACGACTTCAACTCTGCTGACATCCTGGATTACAATCAAGCGGAACATCCTGAGAACGCCATAAAAGAACTCAAATCCTTGCTTTAATTTCCAACAACCTATCTTTGTGAGACGGGGCTGTCTGCAGTGACAGCAAGGAAAAAAGACTGGAGATAAGGAATACACTTCGGGTGTCGTTGTCTCCCCTCACTCCTACAGGGAAAAGAGCTCATTATGGTGTGTTGTATTATTTATGCATTTTGTTATACTTTGTTTGATGGCCTGTCCCTATCCATGGAAAATGATCGTACATGAAACTGATCTGCGGTACAAAAAAGGTTTGAGGTCACTGTGAAAGAGCAAGCTGGACAAGCAAGTCCATTCCACAGATGCCCCACCCTGCAACCCACAGCGCCAAAAGCATCTGCCGCCAACATCCTAGTGCCAGACAACACAAGACACCCCCGGAGACCTTGTGGAGCCACGATCCTTGGGGCCAATGTCACCCTGGTGACACAATGGGAACCCAAAACCTAGGTGGATTTACTGTTAATGGTTTTAATGTTATGGCTGATCAGTGTCCATTCAGGATCGATACAACAGCAAATTATAGAATTTTTCTTTTGGTTTTCTATTCTTTTAAATAAATGAACCAAATGTTTAATACTGCCCTTTTATATACTGACTGCTGAAACTATTTTTATATCATTCCTTCGGAAGAAATAACAGTTTCAAATCATGTTTTCAATGATTTCACCCACATACGGCTTGACACATTTGTTATTTTTACATGACATTTAAGGTGCAGGTCGTTTAGCACAGCAGGAATGTGCAACAGAAAGGTCTTGGTAATCTGCACGTCCTGTTTCATCCGCTATTGAAAATCAGCTATAATAGATTAACGTATGATTTTATACGTATAACATTTGATGAATGACTCGGTTTCCATTTCAAGCAACTGAGAATTAAGGGTTTTTTTTTTTTTTTGGTCAAAGGCCCTAACAGTGGCTCTTAATCTTCCACAACCTTCCCGAACCAAACACTAGTCATTACATAATGCAACACAGTGACAGTATTATATCATCCATATGCTACTAGTTTGGTTAACTACACCAAACTAGAAGTAAGAAGTAAGTAGAGGTAGCTCCTTAATAGAAGCCAACCAATATCTCAGAGACTGACCATGATCATTTCCAGTCTACTTGATGCTTACCCAGCTTGTTTGCACTCGCAAGACGTGTCATTCTACAGACCCAAACACTCACAGCTGTGCCAAACAGGAAAATGTTCAGGCCTGTGAAGTGGTGAGGAAGCCATCACCCTGCTGCTTTTACGTACTCGAACGTCAAAATTAGAGTACATTTTAGGTGCAGAAAGCACGTCAAGCTCCGAGCCTTTGACAGCCCCTTACTCTGGACCCTATACACACAGGTGGTTGGAATGTTTCGTACTGTAAACTCAGTTCTCAGCTCTGCACTCTCACAGCCTTTCCCGGACCCTCTAAATGCACGAGTCGTGTCTCGATAATCCTGTTTTGGCAGACGAGCTCTTTCCTAAATGTCTGTCCTTGCTGGAATATCCCATTCTGCTTATCATCAAGCCATCACACAATGCCTGAGCCACACTCCTAAACCCACAGTGATGTGGTTCACTTCAATCACTCTTCAGGTCTGGGGGATTCAGAGCTTAACACATAATCTAAGGAATGAGAAAAAGGGCAAGCATGCTGGCTGACGTGCTTAAATTATAGCCACAGCATCACAGTGTCCCCAGTTTCCCCCATTCCAGATCAAACAGCCATGATCGTGTCCTTTTGTTTATGTTTGTTCATGTTCCTTTATTTCGGTTTTGGTCCTGTCATGTTATGTCTCGGTTCCTGAACAGGCCTGCACCTGTTCTGTCTTTATTTGTCTATGTATACTTTGTAGAATTCATAACTCATTGTCTTTACAGCTTAACCCTGTGTACAAGGTTGCAGGGGCCTGGAGCCTATCCCAGGAGACGTAGGGCATGAGGCGACTCTGGGCACCTTGGAGTCTAATGCAGGGCACAAATTCGCACGCTCGTTCACATACTACGGACAAATTGGAAACACCTATTAGAGAAGTCTGCATGTCTTTGGGCTGTGGGAGGAAACTGGAGTACCCGGATTAAACCCACCAAGAATGGGGAGAACATGCAAACTCCATGCGGGTGGGAATCGAAACCAGACCCAGGAGGTGCAAGACGACGTGGCTAAGCTCTAAGCCACCATGCCACCAGAACCGATTAATTTGAGTCAAAAACTAATAGAGCTAAACAAAAAAAAAAAAAAAAGGGTGCATTAACCTCATATTAACCTGGGAAGCGCGAAGCCTATCCCAGGAGATTCGTCACACGAGGCGGTGTACACCCTGGATGGGTGGACAGATCCTCCTGGGAATTTGAAAACACCATTTAGCTTAATCTGAAGGTCTTTGAATTGTGAGATGAAACCAGAGTATGCAGAGAAAACCCACCAAGCACATGGGGAACATAAAGGAATCCAATCCCTTTACCCTGGAGATGCAAGGCCACAGTGCTAACCAATAAGCTACCGTGAGATTTTAAGAGTGCAATAATGAAGATGTGTATTATTTCTGTTCAACTACATTAGCAGTACAGTGACATAAGCAATGGGTCAATGGTAATGTACTGTATAGTTAACGTATTGTTCATGTATTGTTGCCACGGTAACACCTCCATCACAGGGACTTGTACAGTAGATGCTAATAATGAAAAGATGTTAAAAATGTTAACAGAGTAAAACATACTGTAGATTCATATGATTAATCAATATACACATTGATGCAGTGATGATTTTTGTTAGGAAACACTAGCTGGTCTCAGAGACATCCTATGACATTAAATCAAAATTCTTCAACTCTTTTCAACAATCAGAATGAAGAATTCAACAGTGCTGGGAGAGTGACGTGGTGATATGTTGGTTTTTGAGAGTACTGTATGTGTGCCTGCGTGAGCGTGTGTCTGAAGGAGACATGAAAAAAGGGTTTTATGTGGCAGTGTTTCCAGCTTCCTCGTCCTTGCTGCGAGGAGCATGTGGTTAGTGTTGTGAAAGTGTTCGGGACGTCACACAGCTGTGCAGCAACTGAATGAATCAGCACGGCTTTTATCCCAACAGAAAAATATCGCTCACTCTCCAACACACACATACACACACACTCGCATGGCAGCTGTGCACCAGCACACTGAACACACGCAACCAGCCTTTCCAAACCAATCAGAGCAGAGAAAAGACACACCACTTGTCAGTGGCATGTCGTGTCAGCGAGGCTGTTTAGAAAGCTGTCAGATCCGATCCCGCCATCTTTACCTCGGCGCCATTCGCTAGCCTGCGCCCGCGTAATGAGACGCAATAAGACACGTAATGAGACGCAAAGTAAACATGTCACTTTTCATTTATCGTGACGGCTCGTTTAAGGGGACGGAGAGACAATTTCTGCATTTGTTATTCGAACAGGGTCCAGATTCTTTTTAGAAGGAAAACACAGACAGTCATGGAAAGACGAACAGAAATACTAGACTACAGTCTGGTATATAAAACAAGGGTCAGATTTGGTGTCTCTAATACCTCTGTGGACACCTACGGTGCCAGTGTCTGTATTCATTTTGTATCAGTTAAATGTTAAGTCTTTATTTGTACACACAATCATTGACAAACACCAATTGCACATTACAGGAACTCGGCTGGGAGTTATTGCCACATACAGGCCTGACCTCGCTCCAAGCCACTTCCACATATTTGGGAAAATTTAAGGAGTTCCTGGGAGGCCGGCGTTTCAGACATGAAGCAGTCAATCTGATCACGGAATAGAGAGTAAACTTCCACCTTGATGGTATTCAAGCACTAGTAAAATACTGGGATAAGTGCATTAGTGTAGCAGGGGATTATCTAGAGAGAGATAAAGGGAGTTTTTACTCTCAGAACTTTGTGCTGTTATTCTGCACAGTCAAAAGTCCTGGTTCATTATGAATGTCCCATGTATATGCAATAGTTGTGTTTTATGAAATAGTGCTGTGTCTGGAAAAGAGCTGTGCCGAGTTCTGTGACCCAAAAACCTGTTTAGTCTTCTGTACATATGCTTTCTGTTACTTTCAGTAGTGAGTTGAAGAGCAAATCTTAGCCTTCATGCCAAAGGAAGATCTATACCAAATACACACACACACACACACACACACACACACACACACACATGGTATAGAAAATATGAAATATAAAGGATATAATTCCATGCTTTTGCTGATCTTATGGTCCTGCAGCTAAAAACTGTATTTTTTTTAAGATGCAACGAAAGATGCAGCTGCTGTTCTCACACACCCTTGGATGTTTTCCACTTAAAAAAGTATAAACAGCAATCTGAGGTCAGATAATAAGTCCTTGACATTTATCGCCCATTTAGGTATGAAGCAGAGAGAGAGAGAGACCGAGAGAGGGAGAGAGCATGCATGTGGCCGAATGTTGTGCGTTAGTCAGCGTAGATGCTCCAAATAAAAGTTAAAATAAAGGTTCGAATTTGTAGGTTGTATTTGTAACATTGTATTTGGTCATTCATTTAACCTTATCTCAGTGTCACTTTATCAAAGGATGGTGGACGTCATCGCAATATCGTTACAACAGTCAACATTAGGGTTCCTGCTGGGGTTTACAGTACATACTGTTAGACCCTCCAGAGTTCCCCCAGAGGGAAGTGCAGATGAGGAACGCTTAAAGGTTTTAGGTTTTATCGCATGGCAACAAGACATAAGGAGAAAGGAGTCAGATGAAGCAAGAAGTAAAGAAATAAAATTCATCATATAGCACAAAATCAGTACACAAAATACTTCCCAACCATCTAAGTGCAAAACGTATATCTTAACAAGTAACATAAGTGAAAAAAAGATCTAAAATGTTTATTATGTGAATATCTAAAAACAAATATGAGACCATTATATTAGCCTGGATAAAATGGGAGGGGTTGCATTTGGGATCAAATCTGTGTGCGGATCAGATGGTCTGCTGTGGCGACCCCTCAAGGGGAGCAGCTGAAGGACGAACTTAAAATTAGCATTAGTAAGATTTTGAGTAAAAATATCTAAAAATCTGATTAATTATTTGAAGGGACAACATTTTTGACTGTATCAAAAATCATACAACAAAAGCAATATACAGGATGGGTGAAAAGTAACTACGCATTATAAATTGGTAATAAAGTCCATATTTCTATTAAAAAAATTTTGAAACCAATTGCACATGCACTTTATTACACAGGAGAATGAAAGCAAAAAAGCAAGAAAAAAATTTAATGTAGGCACTGGCCACTTGTGGCAGCGTTTACAGAGACTGCGTTCATCATCTTTGCATGACATTTTTTTTAATTGGCTCCGGATGTAGTATTGCATTCATCCCTTCCACTGTACGACACCAGTTCTGCACAAGAACGATGGAATTCCACACTTCATAGAGTGCTGCGATCTTGGCTCGCTCCTGAACTGTAAAGCGGTCGGCCATTTTTGCTTATGTTGCAAGTGCTGCCTGTACTGTATATCCTATTTACTATCGTCTATGTAGAGACTGTTTTCATCATGACTCCAGTGATACTCCAAGTTACATAGCCATTAATTACTGCTTAGTTACTGTAGATGCAGATTTTAGGCATATTTGCAAAATGGGATTTCCGACTTCTATACTGTAGTAGCTGCTGCTCTTGATTTTGAACACAGGTCCGCTAATCTTCTTTCCTGAAGAAACTAAACTCTTGTTGTGCAACCTTTCAGAAGGAAAATCTACAGAAGAACCTCTCGAGACAGCCAATGGCATAATCGCAAACTGTTTCTCAACAACCAGCTTATTACAGGGATTGGGTTTCTGTAACACGAGCACTGAGCTGTGGATAAAAACACTGCGTTGTTTTCTTTGTTTAAAAGGAGCCAAAATCTGACCGAGACTCTATGATCGCAGGGATGATGATTTATGAGCGGGCTCTCTGTGGCGAGGCATGTGCGAGAGACTATTCTTTGTGGGAATGATAACGCGAGGTTATGTCAGCATCCGAGTTTTTTTTTTTCAAGACCTAAACTTGGCTGGCCTTCGTTGGCCGAGTGAAGTGAAGGGCTACGGGATTTTCCCTCTGACAACAGTGTTGACTTTTTTTGACAGATTTGCTGATTATGGTGGTCAAGCGGGAAGCAATAGAGGAAAATATGACACGGTTGGGATTTAATATGTCGCATAATGGATAAACACCTACAGTAGATGGCCTGCCCTTTTTGCAGTTAAAGAAAAAGTAGCTACTTGAAAAACGATATTCTATATTCTTGAAACCAGGAGTGAAACCCGAACATTGTGAATACATAAGGAAAAAGCTGAACGAGCATGTTGTTACTCCCTGAAGGTAATCTTCAAATAACAGCATGTTATGAAGTATTTTATTTCTCTACATTAATTTGCCAATTTTTTATAATAATTATTTAATTAATAATTAATTTTTTATATAATTTTAT
>QMIH01000094.1:449110-463514 GCA_003987875.1 Clarias batrachus
ATCAATCTCAATTAACGAGGTGTGGCCTTTATCAATCTCAATTAAAGAGGTGTGGCCCTTCTCAATATCAGTGAACAAGGTGTGGCCTTTATCAATATCATTTAAGGAGGTGTGGTATTTATCAATCTCAATTAAAGAGCCGTGGCCTTTATCAATCTCAGTGAAAGAGGTGTGGCATTTACCAATCTCAATTAAAGAGGTTTGCCCTTGTGCCCTTTATCAATTTCAATTAAAGAGGTGTGGCCTTTATCAATCTAAATTAAAAAAGGGTGTGGTCTTTATCAATCCCAGTGAAGCAGGTGTGGCCTTTATCAATCTTAATTAAAGAGATGTAACCTTTATCAATCCCAGTAAAAGAGGTGTGGCCTGTGTACCTGTTAGTCCCAAGAAAGAGGTGTGGCCTCTCTAGCTGTGATTCTTATTAAAAAAAGGCATGGTGTCTCAATCATCATAGCTTTAATTTAAAATAAAATTGAAAAATAGTCAAACATGACATAACACATTTATTAAGTGTATTAAAAACTCAAAGTCCATATCAATTAAAAGTCAAAGACGGCCAGTAGACAGTGAAACTGCAATGCAGTGCATAGAGGAGTACCTGCTGCACAGCTGCTACTCTTTTCTACACTTTTCCGTTTTACATGCGAAGAAGCCATTAGTGGCCTTTTCGAAATAATGAGGCTCTGAAAATGAACCGGAACCATGTAACCTGCCTCTAATGACCGTATAACCACAACACACTGGGTCGTTTAACAAACGCTGCTCTGAGCCGACTCACAAACTTTAAAGCGTCCCAAAAGTACATGCGTTTTTCGTGTGCGTGCGTTTCATACTAAAATGCAAACGAGTTTAAAATAGATAAGTCAAGTGCATTATTGTCATTTGTGTTGGACATGCTCACACATAAAATATAGGGCTTTTTTTTTGCAATGCACTAAGAACACGGGCCGAAAGGACACAAGAAAGTCAACTTAAGAGAAAGTTTGTGTTACTTGTTACATATACTTGCGCAAGATTAAAAAATCCAAGAGATGCACAAGAGCGAGGCAAGTTGAACTACTTGAAGTTTCCATCTGACACACAAACAAGCCGCATGCATACACTACTCATCTACCTGAACCATTCCAGCGCAAGCAGTTCAGTGGTTCCGTCCCATTTCCCATCCCTTCTTACCTGAAGATGGGTCTATGCAAAAGCTGCCTCTTAATGGTCACATATTGGTCCATTGACGAGTGTGTGAGTGTGTGTGTTCAAAGCGAGCTTGCTGCTCCGACTCTCTGAATCTCAGCTCACATTGCAGTGTGTGCTCGCTCTGGCCCAGCCTCTCGCTCCGTCTGACAGAGAGGCCATATCACAGAGAGCGTTCCTCAACACAGAGAGGGGGGTGTTTTACGCTCAGTTATACACACACACACACACACACACACACAGCTCGGACAGACTTCCAGCTGCGCTTGGTGTTAACTGTGAACTTTTCCTGGGGTTGTGGGAAATTTAGTGCTGTTCTCATTCTGCCTCGTCCTTGTGGGCTGAGGGCTTGCTTGAATTTTAATCCCTAAACACTGACACAAGTTAATATTACTCCTTAAACTAAGGTCTTCTTTTTGATTTAGGCATTGCTTTGAGAGTTTTTTCTGGTTGGGGGAATTTAATGCTCATAGATTAATTTTTAGTCCTGATGGTTTTAGATCTTGAACTGTGGTCTTAGGTTAGTTTAGTCTAAACCGAGAGCAAAACTTACAGATTTAAACTGTATATTTACAGTAGGTTGTTTAACTAAGAGGTACGTTCATTTTTAAATGATTTTAATAGTAATAGTTATACTAGGGGTAGTTAGCGTAATCTTTATGACCTTGGAAAGTGGGTAGAAAACCCACCAAACACGGGGAAAACATGCTCAATGCACACAGAGACGGGAATCAAGCCTGGCCTGGAATCAAACCCGGACCCTGGATGTGCAAGGGAACAGTTCTAACTACTACACCACCATGCTGCCTATGCTTATGTTTAGAATTTATGTGTTAAACTACTTGGTCCAGGTATGCCAGGTCACTTTATCATGGATAACCACATCTTAAGGGTTATATAGTGATGTCAATATCTTCTTAACTAAGTTTAACGTCTTAAAGTCACATCTCCTTAAGGAGTATCGTGCAAGTGCATGGAGTTTGCCATGTGATTATGACCAAGCCGAAATGTCTTAGTATCCAAAGTAAGGAAATTATTCTAATTGTGCCTTTTGTCTTCACAGTATCATGCCCTGGTTTAGACAATGCTAGCAGAGAGAGGGCCATCAGAATGTTTTAGCTTTGTCCAGACGGATGAAGTTGCCAGAAATACCATTTCCAGGATATGGAACAGACTGTGAACAACTGGTTCCACTGTTGATTGCCCTAGGTCTGGAAGGCCAAGAGTGACAACGCCAAGACAAGACAGAATAATTCGATGGCGTCATCTGAGGAATCGTACAGAAAATCCTGCCTCTGCTGCCGCTGGTATTCCAGGATTGCACACGATAAGTCGTCGGAATATTCGACGATGTTTCGCAGCAGCTGGAGGAGGCTGTATCGGGGGCGGATGTTGACTCTCTGTCAATAGCATGTACATTTTGAATATCTGTTGCTGATGGACAGATTTTTGTATAAAATTGCATTTTCTTATTTCATTGACAGAAAAAAATTGTTGTGTGCAGTTAAACCAATTTTTAAACCAATGTTTTACTGTATGTTAATTCATGCATGTTTTTCATTTTAAATCTTTACGGTGTTTATTAGGGTTTAGGCTGTTTTTAGTATTAAATAGATTTTTTTTAATGTAGTTTAATTATTTAATCTGAGCACTTTTTTAGCATTTAAGATGAAGGTTTATGTTGTTTTAGTGTTTAGGCAGACAGTTTCAGTTGTTCATGATGTTTAAACTGATGCTTTTGGTTGTCTTTAGTTTTGAATGCGTATTGAAGTTTTAGGTTTAGAGTGAAGTTTAAATTGAGTGCATTGGTTATTTTTAGCTTTTCAACTGAGAGTTAAGCCACAGATTAGTGTTGTTTTAGTTTCTAAGCTGTGGATTTATATTAGTTTTAGTGATGCAGCTAAGGGGTGGGTTGTGTTTAATGTGTACAAAATCCGACAAAAATGTTATTTATTTTCTACATTCTAGAACAATATGTGAGATTTCAAAACTATGAAATAACACATATGAAATTACTGGGTAATTACTATAAGTAACAACAGTCAGTTGTTATTTTCAAATACAGAGGTCAGCTGTTCTGGAACAGTTCTTGTAAGAACAGTATTGTCAAGTGGATCAAGCACCATGATGAAACTGTCTCTCATGAAGAGCTTCCCAGAAAAGCAAGACCAGAAGTTCATTTAGAGTCACCAGCCTCAGAAATCACCAATTAACAACCAGCGTCTCAGATTAGAGTCGTTATAAAGGATTTACAGAGCAGAAGTAACAGATACATCTCAAAATCAACTGTTCAAAGGAGATTATTGTATATCTTGGATGCCTTCAGTATTGTTTTGCAGTGTAAAAAGAAATAAAAATCAGGGAAGACCATGGAATTTTTGAAATATGTCATTGATATTTATGCATCTGAGTGGTTGGAGCTTTACGAGTTAAATTCAAAGTTTAGGTTGTTTGTAGATTCACTCAGAGAAGTTGTGCTCTTTGTAAACTGAAAACTGATGGTGTAACTTGTTTGTAGTGTATAAACTAAGACATTTGTGCTAGTGTTGATGGCATTGATTAAATTTTACCCTTTTGGCTTATTATTATTTTTATCATTTCTTTTAAGTGAAGTCTTTAGGACATTTTTCAAACATTTCTTATTTACTTAAACTTAAGTTTAGGCAGATTTTATCATTTGAACTAGGTTGCATTTGTTGTTTAAACTTATGGTTTGGTTTATTTTGTCATTAACTGGAGTATTTAGATTGCTATTTGTGTTTAAACTAATTTAAATTAAATTTTTGATGTTTTTAGTATTTAAACTATATTTTAAGAATAACGTCTTTAAGAATAAAGAATTTCACTGTGCAGTAATGTTTATATGATAAATACAGGCTGAACTCAATTTAGAAACTGAGGGTTCGAGTTGTTTTAATGTTTAACTGTAGTTTTATGGTGTTTAAACAAAAGGTGTGTTTTTTATTATTAAGCAGGGCTTGGGTTTATTTCAGTTTATGTTTAACATTCAAGAAATGTCTTGAAATTGTTTTATTTTGTGTTTGTTCAGTTCAGGTTTGGGATATGTTCACTATCTGTCTTAACAGCCTTAAGTCTTTAATGACAATATGAAAAGATTGGGGTTGGTCTGGTCTTTAATCTGACAATTTTTTATTTTCTTATTTATTAAATTTTTTATATTATTTATTTTTACTATTTAAAAAAAAGGAAGTTTGTTAAGTACTAGATGTGCCCCCAATTTCATTCACGTGGAATTTAACTGCACACTCATAAGCACGTTTTAAAAAATGCCACCTGTTGAATTTCGGAATTAACTCAAATTTTTACGTGCTTATTTTTCCACAAATACCTTTAATGTACAGACACGCCAACTTTACAGTTTCATTATACTGTATGTGTAGATATATAGGATTTGTTTTAACCCATAATCTGGGATTATACTATTACTTTCCCATTTACTTTTCTGTCTTTACTTAAAATGGTCTTTTAACTTAAAAAAAAAGTTGGTATAAATTTTAGTCTTTAAAGGTAGAACTTTGATCCTTAAAATAATGGTGAAGATTCTTTTTCTAAAGGTTTAAACTGGTGGACTTAAATCATTTTTTTAAATGTTTAATCTGATTGTTTGGCTTAGCTTTGTGTTTATACTGATCCCTTAGACTCACAACTTTGTAATAATAATAATTATTTAAAAAAAATAAAACTAAAGGTAGACACCTAGCCCATGTGAACAGCCCAATATTGTATCTTTTTTTTGTTGAGTGAGGTTGAAATGTGTGCACAAATGGGTGAAGATAGAAAAAGCAGGATGAAAAGAGCTGGCTGTGTGTCAGACAAACAGCCATTATTTCACAGTCTGGCTTTGATTTGAAGTTTGGACAAAGTTATGCACGGCAAAGGCGGCTTCTTGAGTTTGGCAGAAGGAGGGAATTAGCATGACAAAGCTCGCTTCTTCGTGTCTTAATCAATAGAAGATTTTGTAGGTTTAAGAGACACATGTTTGTAGTTTGGCTGTAATCACCAGGCAAACTATGAATGAATGAACTTGAATGTTAAAGAAGAGCCATTTACGCTATCAGTAGGAAAGCAGTTTAATACCAAGAAAATAGCTATATGGATATAAATATATTTATGCAATAAGGTTCAAATGTCAAAACTTTAAATGTTTTTATTACTCACCAGGAGTCAGGGATTAAGTTGTTCTGCTAGTTTTGTGCTATGGCCAATAGTGTGCAGTAGAAGAAATGTATCAAATCTTCAATCTCAGCAGAAATCAGTTGATAAATACCTTATCTTCCTGATGCTTCAAGAGAATAGAGTAATTTTTTTTCATAAAAAAATAAAATAATTAATTAAGCACTTTAATAAACGCTATTTAAGCAGAAAAACTAGCTTTCTTTCATTCATTTTTTATTTATTTCTTTTGCTATAAAACCAATATTATTTTTAAATACTTTTAATTTAATTTAATCATTAAATTATTTTTTAGACATCAGAGATCGCTCATTAAAAAATTTTAATAAAAAAGGATTTTGATGGGCTGGCATGGTGGCTTAGGGGTTAGCACTGTCGCCTTGCACCTCCAGGGTTCGCATTCGATTCCAGCCGCGGGTCTGTGTGCATGGAGTTTGCATGTTCTCCCCATGCTGAGTGTGTTCCCTCCGGATAATCCAGTTTCCTCCCACAGTCCAAAGATTAGGCTAAATGGAGTTCCAAAAATGGCCTGTAGTGTGAGTATGTATGTGTGCCCTGCGATAGATTGCCACCTCGTCCAGGGTGTACCAGTGTACAGACGATGAGAGAGTGAGGATTTCTATGGAGTTTCCAGGGTGCTTCTTTTATGCAAACACGCACTGGCTCTATCTAAGGAATGATTAGATGATACAGTAATAAACTTGGTTTTAAAATTGGCAGGTATTATTATTAGCATATTGTTACAAAAATGCCCGGGGCATTTGAACACGCGCAGAGTGCCTGGTCCGATTTCTGTGTCCAACTGAGTTATAGGTGAAAGGAGTAATTTGACTCACAACTGCATTATCTGGTTGATTGATTTCAGTCAGACTAACATGTTCACATTGTGCATAATCAGGAACCATTGTGTTCCAGTCTCAGAGACCTAGTTCTTGGTTCGCCAAATGGTTTTGGTTTGAGTGACTTCTAAGTTACAGCTAAGACCTGGCGACTTCCGGTGCTTAGTTGCAGAAGCATTTCCGAGCCATTCAAGATCTCCATTTTCATTCGTCTTCAGTAACCTTGTTATATAACCCACCCACACTGTATGCTTTTCAGTAACATATAATCATATTTTTTTTTTGGTGTGTGGTGGGAGGAAAACCTGGGGTAACCCAGTATGCACAAGAGAAGACTGCAGAAAGAAAGTGAGCGGGCTCAGGAGCAAAGCATGAATCCTGGAGATGGAGTTTCCTCCTGCGGCACAGTGTCAGCCAAGTCTGATGTTAAAAATAAAGCAACGTTATACTCCATACTGCATAATAACATAAATCAGGGGGTAGATGGTAATCCATTTTGCTAGCAGTTGTAACTTGCTAAATAAAAGCTAATTCAAATCTTAACAAAACTCAATTTTGGGAAATTTTCCTAGCAAAAAAACGTATGGTCTCTTTCCAAGTTTATTCTATAGCCTACTTGAAGTGTTGAAAGTGCGGCTTTGGCTCGTGAACCCACTAATTTAGAGCAGCACAACTATGTTTTTGCCTCGAAAATGACAGAATAATATTCACCCACAGACTGTTGCGTTCAGGATGGAGTGTGCGCTGAAGGAACGGTGACACACTCGTGGGCACTGAAGTGCAACGATTTGCATCAAACACCCCGCTGAAACCTTGCAGCGAGGGGTAAACATGTTCAGACCGAAACACCAGACCTGCCTTATTCAGAAATCAGGATGTGTTGCCAAACGTTTTGGCACACTCACACAGCTCTAGACTTTGCATGTCTGATACAATCCAGTTCACAGATGGTCATTTATTGACGTGTTTATTGATATGATATTCGGGTTTGCATCATATTCAAACCATAAATTGTGGTTTTTGGCTCGCTCCGGAACTTGATGTCATTCGAAATAAATTCGCAGCCATTGCCATGCGCAGTTTGAAATCAGGGCCGTAAAAAAACAGTGACATTTACGTGTTCCGCTAAAGACGTCTTTAATGACGCTGAACTTTCGCTTAAAGACCGAAACGGACTCTCAGGACTGTTGTAGTTTTGATGTAAACAAACTAGATTCAAATGTTTTTGAAGCATTTGGGTTGCATTCCAAGGGTTCCTTTTTTTGTATTATTTGAAAACCTATCAAACAGTGGACCAGAGGAAAATAAATACTTTGTCTTGTCTGTGGAACTACCCTGCAGGATCCCATCTGTAGTGTACAATGTTTTTTTATTTATTTATTTATTTTATGGATTGCTGGAACTTGTTTAGAATGTTTTTCAATGATACGATGAAAATGACTGAAGCAAAACTAAGCCTTAATGAAAATACAAAAATGTCGTTCCTTATTCACTGGAACTGGAACTAAAAGGCCCAAAACTGTTCCAGCATGTTAAGACAAAAAAAATGAGGCTCCATGAAGACATGGTGTATTAACCTGATGAATGCTTTGGTTTTTTTAAGCCCTGAGATTAACACCACCATGTGTATGAACTCATCTTGAAGCAGTCAGCAGTGGTGTCTGATGGCGCTTATGTCTTAGTAACAGAATATTATCGTCAGAGAATTAAATGCAATGCATGTTCAAGTCAAACCGGGACAGGCATAAACATGTTTGACATTAGCAGGACACTTCAAGCACAGTACAGAGAGAAGACTCTCTGCCAAAATAAAACATCTGTAAATGATGATCCTGGCCTGAGGTGGCTCGGAGCCTATTTAACACCTCAATTCACTGTTCCAATGAACATTCGGCAAGTTGAACGTGTGACGTTTACAATTTAAACCAGGGGTCTCAAACTCAGTTCCTGGAGGGCCGCAGCCCTACAGAGTTTTGTTCCAACCCTGCTCCAACATACATACCATGTAGTTTTCAAATAAGCCTTAATGACTTGTTTAGTTGGATCAGGTGTTTTTAATTATGGTTGGAACAAAACTCTGTGGGGCTGCGGCCCTCCAGGAACTGAGTTTGAGACCCCTGATTTAAACCATGATAACTTGTCATCAACTTGAAGAAGACACGCATCTGTCTGTGGGAACTGTACACACAATCATTCATGAACACCACTCGTATGTAACGGTTGGGAGTCTCCAGTACTCTCCGGACCTCGCTTCAATCCATTTCCACATGTTTTGGGCATTAATGGAGTTCCTGGGAGGCCAGTGTTTCAGACGTAAAGCAGAGCAGGCGGTCTGGTCAAGGCTCCGGTGTACTGAGAAAACTTTCCTCCTTGATGGTATCTAAGCACTAGTGAAAGACTGGGATAAGTGCATTAATGCATCAGGGGATTATATAGAGAGATAAAGAGAGAGTTTTACTCTTATAGCTGTGTTCTGTTATTCTGAACTATCAGAAGCCTGGGATTGACTCAAACACCCTTCAGCGTTTATCTGCGATTATAAAAAGAAAATTCTGTTATACAGAATCAGAATGAGAAATCAGCTGATTGCTAGTATTGGAAAAACTGGGTCCATGTTTTTACACGAATAGACAGACTAAATCTGCCTCATTGCAAGAAAACATGTCTTTCACATGTTCTTTCCATGTCTGTTAAAATTTTATTTCGAAAGAGTTTGCATTTGCATTCTTCATCTTTTATTATTCATTTTATTGCATTACTAGTTATCAGCTTCAGAAGTCTTCAAAATGTGATGAATGCTTTGGCTTGCTTGACTAGAAGCACGGATTCAGAGCATTTATATCAACTGCTATATTTAGTTTTGTTTCTCTTTTGCAGTAGTTTCTGGTCAATTTCACTGGCTCTCCTGCTCAAACTGGGCTCTGTCTCGCCTGTAAATCACTTTGCAAACAAGCATCTGCCAACTGAATGAATCTAAATGTACAAATGTATTTTATTATAAAGTATGGGGTAGGGGGGAGAAAAGCACTGAATAGGAACAATTGAGATGAAAGCACTGCTCATTACACACTAATCCAGTGAGGGGGTGATGAGGCCTGAGTGTTAACGGTGAAAAAAAGAGATAGAGAGGGTTCAGTAGCTTAATATGGCAGCACACACGCCAGGAGAAATGTTTTGTCTATAATCTCAATGCAGCTCAGTGTTGGCCATTTATTAATGTGGTTATTGCATTAACAAACAAAGTATTAGTCAGGAATATGTAACTAAAAAGTTAATAAAAGCAAGATGTTCTAGGACCAACTTCCCTATACAGATAATAACCAGCTTATGAATGAGTTCCATTCTGGGAGCACCGTTCGTAAGTCGGATCTGTTCTTAAGTCCGACAAACTGAGACTTATATGCCTTTGACACGAATATAAATTGTAAAGTATATAAATCCACTGTCCCCTTTCCCCACATTGCCATCATGTGGCCAAAACCATAACGATGCATAAGGAAATGAAGCTCTCGCATGAAATGTAACAGTGGTGTCTCTGCGGCTTTAAATCACGAGGGGAATTCCGGATGCCATTTTGTCTTCCACTGTATTGGAACTCATAGTTATGTTGAGGATTTTCTGGAATACTGCTCCAAATGTTGGTATCTGGTGCACTGCAATGTCTTTTTTTTATATACCATACACGTGAGCTACTTGTGCGATTGAACCAGAAGTAGATCCACATTTCATTCGTATCTGCCGAAACTTGAATGTTCATAAGTTGAGGACTAGCTGTACACATCACCCCCACCCCCCCAGCATTTGATATGAATTTAACTTATACAGGAAATACATTTATTAAATAATTTAATAATTTAAATAAGAAATAATAAGTCCCAGTTTGACTTGAACACTCCTTGTATGTGCATACATTTCTTCATGGTAATGGAAGCATAAATTCTGCAACATATGACTACAGTGATAATGAGATCAGTCCCTGGATTTAAAGTCGCTGATTTCCAAACTAGGTGTGTTTCCATGTTTATCAGTCATGGTCCATAGTTGAACTGCATTACTCAATCATCAGTTATGTTATGTGCTAAAGGCATCCATTTTGACTAATAAAATTGCATATGTGATACAGGTAATAATATAGTTAAATACTGTTTAAATCAACAACAATATTTAGAGAAAAGGCACAGTGTCCATGTTTACAAAAATGCACATTTCCATTATTACCGTGTTTCCTTAAAAAAAAAAGTCAGATATGCTTCCAAAACGCTTAAGTAGACCCAGACTCCTCGCTATTTAAGAGGTCGTCAGGTGAAAGCGTAGATGCCGAGAGATAGTAAACCGGTTTCAATCTATGACATCATAGCTCAATCAGATTGGCTCGTGACTTTAAAGCTGAAGAAGCTGCCAGATCTGCAGTGCTTTGTTTGTTTCTTGGATCTGAGCAACCGCTATGGAAATATATTTATTAAGAAACTTTATTAGGAGGCGGGTATTTGTAGACAGATAGAGTTAGTGGTTTAGTGGAATGCAGAAAAACAACCAGTGGTTCTAATGGTCCCAAAAAGGGTTGCTGTTTTACAGAGACCGTTGTTAAAAGCCAAAGATGCTTTAAAATGTGTGTGTATTACATTCATGGGGTTACATTTTATGGTATTCTATATCACAGTTCTTATATAGACATCTTATACAGATGTCAAAGTCTATTAGTGGTGTTCAAGTCAAACCGGGACCTGTGACGTTCACGTATAGTACAGTGATGAGCTGCAGTAAAACAGTTAAATTGTACAAACGTTTTGAAGCCTTGAATGTCCTTGAATGACGATCCTGGCCGAGGAGGCTCGGGGATCACTACGATGAGCAAATCAAAGGATAACCTGTCGTCAACTTGCGGAAGATATGAAGCGTTCTGTTGGAACTGTACACACACTCATTCATCAACATCACTTGCACCGCTGGAGTTATTGCCACATCCCCTGCACAATCCTGACCTCGCTTCATGCCATTTTCCTATGTTTGGAACATTAAAGGAGTTCCTGGGAGGCCATCGTTTCAGATGCAAAGCAGACAGGCCAATTATGGCTCTGGCATCCTGAGAAAACATTCTCCATGATGGTATCCAAGCACAAGTGAAACACTGGGATAAGTGCATTAGTGAAGCAGGGGATTATATAGAGAAATTAAGGTAGTTTTTAACTTTCATAACTGTGTTCTGTTATTCTGTATAATGGTTTGACGTTAAAAACAGTCCTGACACATCTTAAATGTAGAGCTAATGTCGTGCAGTTTTATATAAAGAATAAAGAGCTAATGCTCCTTTATTAAGACACTCTCTAACACTGTTAAGTGTACTTTTCCCTGGCCAAAGCATTCATCAAAATCACAACAAGGAGTTTCAGATGGTCGATCAAGCAGTACATAAAGATAACGTTCTCATTCAGTGTTCTGCTATGTGTTAGCCAAGCAGAGACTCGTGTTACTGCACAACGCTATTGCACAGTCAGATATATGCAAGGCATAAGCTTAATTAGCCCATTAATGCAAACATGCTGCTAATTAGCCTGTCAGCTAAAATGAAAAGGCAGTTGAAAGCCCCCTTAGGAGGCTAGACGCTTTGCCAATCTCTCTAATAGATAAGAGAATATACAGTATGGCAATAAGCGAGAGGCTGGTGATTACGGGCATGTTTGGAAAATTTGCTGAAAGAAATCCGCTGTGCATTGTTCTGTGTGAAAGAAGCAGTGTTTCCACTGTCTGTGAAGCTTGGATTATGTTTCCTTATGTTTAACGTGCTACACGGCTACGGGGGGAACATCTGGTTAGGGGGAAAATATCCTTATCACCTATCAAGACAAATATCTGAATGTTATGTGAGTCAACATTCATCAGCTTTCACAGTCGCGCTCACAAACTCTGCTAAAGTTCAGACAATTTAAAACTGAGCCGGTTCTACACAGCGGCCTTTTAGGCCTACGTTTATGCAACCGCCTTAAATCAAGTAGATCACAGCGCATGCATCACCACACTGACTTTTACCAACGGCAGATTAACAACCAAATTTCAACCTGCAAAATCCTGTTTAAATTACAAGAAAAAAAAACAGATTACAGAAAAGCAAGATGTCTGTCTACTTGTCATAATTAAAACCTATTATAGGCAAAAGTCCAGCACGAATTTGTGGTTGTCATAAACTTTGTGGTGGCAGCGTTAAGGACACTAGGACAACGCTGGTAATGGGTTTTGTACAGTTCATGCTTGAAAGCCCTCCAATGTTAAAACAATTCTGCAAAGAAGAGTGGGCCAAAATTTCTCCACAGCAATGTGAAACTCCCTATCACAAACGCTTGACTGAAATTGTTGCCGCCAAGAGTGGAACACACCTAGTTATTAGGTTTAGGGGGCAATTCCTTTTTCACATATGGCCAGGTAGGTTTGGACAGATTTTCCTCCCTTAATAAATGAAATAATTTAAAACTAAGTATGTTTGATAATCTGAATCATTTAATTGTGACAAATACAAAAAAAAAAAAACACAAAATCAGAAAGGGGCAAATACTTCTTCACAGCACTGTAGGTAAGTTTATTGAATTCATTCATCTTCTGTGCCATGGGCGATGTGGGCTGGTCTTTATCCCTGGAGAACTAGGGCATGAGGCGGGGTAAACCCTGGACAGGATGCCAATCCAAGGACACACACACACACACACAAAACAGGCAATTTGGGAACACCAATTAGTCTAACCTGCATGTTTTTGGATTGTGGGAGGAAACCTGGGAACTCAGGAGAAAACTCACCAAGCATGGGGAGAACATGCAAACTCCATGAGGAATGTGATGGAGTTTGGGTGCTGTGCAAATACCATATTACTATACAGGGGAAACTTGACTCAGTACATATGCACACTTATACTTTTCAGAAGTCCGATATTGTTCTACATGCAATTAATAAATCACGGATTGTACATAGAACAATATTCTAATTTTCTGGAATTATGGATTTGGGGTTTTCATGAGCTGTGAGCCATAATCATCTCAATTTTGACAAATCACTTGAACTATCTTGCTTTGCATGTAATGAGTCTATCTCATATATTAGTTTCACCTTTTAAGTTTCATTACTGAAATAAATGAACGTTTGCATGATATCCTAATGTTTCAAATTTTAATCTGTAGTATAGTCATTTGGGCTCTACTGTAAGATGCTCTAAGATCTAAGGGCTCTAAGATGCTCTAAGATAAAATTAACTAAAGTGGAAACATGTGTGACATGTGATATACGAATATACGATATATGAATTCTACACCCTGTTATTATGGATGAGGTTGCACATGTGCGAAAGGTTGTTCATCAGCATGATTTCACTGTCTTGTGGTTATATTTGCAAGATTGGGTTTGGCTTAAATAGAAGCTTGTCCCAACAGTTACAACTATATTACGCTCAGCCAACATTAGGAAGATTATGATCCATCCATCTAGAGAACTCTGTAGTCCGAATAAGGACCATGGAGGCCAAGAGTGATAATCATTGTATTTATTCACATTTTTACAGTCAACACTCAAACGTGCACCGACACTCCACATGCAATTTGAGAATGCCAACTATCCTAATCTGCTTGTTTTTGGACTGTGGGAATAAACTGGGGGAACCTGAGGAAACTCACCAAGCACGTGGAGAGAACATGCAAACAGCATACACACACAGACTCGAGGCGGGAATCGAACCCGGACCCTGGAGGTGCAAGTGCTAACCACTAAGCCACCAGACCACCAATAGAGGTGTATAGGAATTCAAAATATTAGTAATTATGTATTATTAATCAACAGCTAATGAAATTGTACTCAAGTCATTTTAAAAAGTAATCAAATTCACTCTCCCTCTCCTTTTTTTTCCCGATTTCTGTTAATAAATACACACTAATTTGCCTCTTCCGATTAGTCAGTCATGGTTTCAAGACAGATGTTGTGATTTGTTGTGCTAAAATCTCTAAATTAAGAGTGTTTAATTGCTCCTAATTCACATTGTTCTAGTCTGTGATGGATCTTGTAGCGATGGAAATTCCAGCTTGGTTCATTTAACTCACCTATTCCACAGGAGTCGACTTTTTCAGATTCCAAACGACAGAAATGTATTATTATTATTATTATTATTATTATTATTATTATTATTATTATTATTATTATCTTACAATAT